>JACEIK010004383.1:0-32604 GCA_018107945.1 Datura stramonium
ATAATTGGAAGAAAAACAAATTTGAATATCAAAGAACAATCTCATGAAAAATATAGGAATTCAAGAATTTAATCCCAAGAATTGCTCCTCAAAACTTGATAAAAATTCACATAAAATATTCTTCACACATCTTCTACTTCATTTCTATGTTCCTTCACTAAAATAAAACATTAAAGTTATTTATACAGACATTAGAAACTTTTTTCTAAGCTAACATGAAAATTTTCATATATGGCGCAGACTGTGTCATGACTAGACCTACGACCCGTAGCATGATTATACGGGTCGTACTTACTTCTCGTACATCTTTGGTTTCTGCAAATTTGTCTAAGTGTTGGCAGGATGGTACCATTCGTACCATAGTCCTACGAGTCGTACAATATATCCGTGGCTTGGCCCTGAGAACTCTGACATCTTCCAAAATTTTCCATAGTGTTGTGGTACGACTCATGCATTCTTCTTATGACTCGTATAGTTTGTAGAGTCTAAAGTTCTTCCAAGTATTGAAGAATCTTTTGAAGTTCACCACGACTCATGGTACGGGTCGTATGTTGATGTTTTGATTCATGAGTCCATCCATACCATGAGACTACCTTTGTGCAATTTTCTCTGAACAATTCCACGACTCCAGTTATGGCTCGTACTGAGAGTCGTTGCCTTCTCTTAATCTAGCCTTCTGATTTTCACCACGATTCTCAATATGGCTCATACAATCAAGGTATTTCTCGTACTAAGACTTGTCCTTGGCTATTTTTCTGCACTTTTAAGCTTCTTTTTCACATTTTGCTCCAACACTTATTTTCCCTGAAATCAAAGTAAAAGGGCCTCATATACATATAATCATACCTAAGTCCATGCTATTTTCTTAGGTTTAAGCATCGAAAGTGTTGTAAACTCCAAGAACATCAACACTCAACTTAAGACTTTTGCATGTTCTCAGGCACAAAAAATAAAAACTAAACACGACGCTTAACTAGAAAATAAACCTAGGATACTACAGCCAACATCAATCAAAACTTGCACTATAAACTCAAAAAGCTTTTGGCCCTTTTTCCCATGAACCAAATCAGCACATGCACTACAAAAAACCACAAAACATGAAAAATAGGGATCAAGATATGTCATCTAGCTATTAACAAATAGTTAAGTCATCACCAATGCTTTTTACATAGACCACTAGTAGAATTAAACACAAACCATGTACCCATACAATAAGTGAATTCCCCCCACTCACAGATATAGTTAAATATGAAACATGGGACTGATCAAATAAGACTCACTCTCACAAAGAAGTTCCAAATACTTCGGTTTATTAGATAGTCAGGCTAGGATCACTATGGACTTGCTTTGGCTTGTAATGTAGGCTTTCGGGCTGGGTATGGTATATATATAGGATCTTCTTAAGTGACTAAACCCTTCCTTGATACTATATACATGTGGCTCCATTTTTATTTCACTTTTTCACCTTTTTTGCTTTTTTCACTTTTTCCTCCCTTTTCACCCTTTTTATGCACTTATATGATTGTAGTGTGTTTCTTCAACAGTTTCATGCATCATTCTCTTTTTGTATTTTGTTTTTCAATTCCTCTTCTTTTTCTTTTTGTTTTGTCACACCACACCCTATTTTTCACCTTTTTCTTTTTTCTCCCTTTTTCCCCTTCCCACTATTTGTGCACCCCTACTCTAGCCACCCTCAACCTAGGAATTTTTTCTATGTTGAGGTTCAAAATGTCCAAAGAGGGACCGGGGAGAAAATAGGTTCATCATAAAAATGGGTACGGTTAATTGGTTAATGAAAAAAAGGGTGTATTTAAGGATCAAAATGGGGATCAAGGGAATCATATCATTTTGGGTAGGGTCATTTAAGCTAAAAATAGGCTAAACAAAGACAACCTATGAGCCTTCCCTAAACAACCATCCTAAAACCTATGTAAAGACCAACCGGACAAGTTTTAGATCCTCTACGTAGTATTGAACTAGGTATCATACCTCACTCAGTCATGGTACATGTCTTGCATTCACTCTACCTGTTCGATTTATTCACGGCTTAACAAAACTACTCATGCTAATATACTAAAAATATCCACAGAAATCATGGGTTCAATCACAAGTACACAGCTAATGATCAAAAAATTTTAAAACAGGGTCAATTTTTTACAACTACAAAACTAGTGCAATTTATTGGTTGAGTACTCCTAAGATACTTTCTAAAAATTGAACAAAAAATCACAAAAATAGAATCCTAAACATGTCAGTTCTACTAGATAGCATGCCCGAGGGTAAAGAAACACAGCAAGAAATACCCTCGGAAGAACCAAAAATCAAAAAATACAAGTACACCCCCTCCCCTTTTTAAAAAGCATGCTTCCCCGAAGCATAGAATGTAAAAATAGAGGGAAGGGAACATATCAGTGGCACACTAAGTGCTCCTATCGTCCTGCAGGGGAGGTAACTCCGCTACAATCGTGGAGCTGGAGGTGGCCGGTGCACTCAATTGTGTATTAATGGGGGAGTGGTTACCCCCCTCAGCAGTATCGGCCATCTCTATGGCCTCTGGAATCATTGGGGCTGAATGTGGCTCGCCCAAAGGATCCCTGCCACTCGCAATCTTTTCCTAGGCTGTGATGGAGCTATCTGCTCCTCTGGCTCTCTCAAGAAGCTCCGACTGTGTGAGTCTGCTGACTCTCCATTCTTGCCCACTTGCGCTGTCTTTTCTCTCTTTTCCTCTACTTCTTTGGGATATTGTCTCCAACATACTCGGAGACCCTCTTTTTCCTTTTCTCTTTATATAATCCTGTGGGCTCCCAATAAGCCACTAGATCAAGCTCCTCATCAATAACAACATTGAGGTCAGGAAGAGCGGGAGCTACTATGATTGCCGACTGCCATGATGACAGCTCGACCACTTAACTCCGAAAAGCCTCCAACTTCTCACGGAGGCTATCCATATCAGTTTTCTCATCCATGCATATGTTGAATCTTCTCTTGAACCCATCTAATCTGGCATGTAGGGCCTACAAAACTATCTCTGTCTCAGCCTTTATCCAAGGCATTACATTCTCCATCATCGATCGAACCTTTTTCTCAGCTACGTTCAGTCTCTTGGCCAGCTTTTGGAGAAATTCCCGAGGCACTAGGATGTACCTGGCTGGAGTCTGGATCGGGAGGGTCATAGGTGGTGTAGCAGAGGTGCTAGGAGATACATCTGAATGACCGACATCTATAGTTGGTGTCTCGCCCTGTTCCTATGAAGTGGGGGCATTCACCTATGTGCCCTCAACTGACCGTGATAGTTGTACTGCAATGAAATATCGGGCCCGACTTACTAGGTTCATCTCATCCTAGATTAGGCCAATGTCAATAATTTTCTCTCATCCAATTAGATGCTCCTTACCAGAACGTACCTTGATGCTCGCCTCTCAGGAATGGGATGGTAATGCTCAATCCCATAGCCTGATCCCACATGTTCTCTACAATGACCCTCGGGATATTGACAAGGTATCTAGACATGATTCAAGCCACAAAACCTGCTCTGTCTGCACTGAGGGTATTATCATTAACAGTCAGTGCCAACTGGTGGTGCACTAACGTCCAACATGCCTTTGCTATGAAATTCAGAGAGTTCTTTGTAACCTTCTTGCCTCTAGTTACACACTCTTGCTCTTCTTTGTCCTAAGTGATCATGCGGGACAACCATTGTATATCATCAAAACTGAGCTACTTGATCTATTTCAAAGCCCCCACCTGATAGTCAAATTCTAGCATAGCATGTGGTGGTGTGAACTGGAGCTCATATAATACCCGAGTAATAGTGCGCTCGGATATATCAACCTCTCGGCCTCTAACTAGGATGCTTTCCAGCTTGGGCTGATCTTTCAACTTCTGCCCCTCTCTGACCTTCTGCTCCATGGTTTCCATATAATTGGCGTAGAACTCTCGGATGATTTCTGAAGTGTAGCGGTCTAGGGCCCCAGTCATCAAATCTAATTCATAGAAGCTGAATATCCTCTTCATCTCCTCTACCTCGTTCAATGAATTCGTGAGGATCCGCAACTCTTCTTGAATGATCCACCTAGGTTTGTTCTTGGTGGTGAGAGAAATGTTGTGTTCATATATTTCCTAGGCTCCTAGTACTCTCCACAGGATGGTGCGGTTCTCCCTAGGCAGAGTTTGCTCCTGCTTGGCATTTGGTGCATCTTCCTCTAATCTGGATTCACTGCTTGCATCTCTAGATTGGGCCTCCTCGGACCCCTTTTCTTCATCAGAGCTGCAACCAGACTCTTGGGCTCTTTCCTCCACTCCCTCCTCAGACTGGGGAGCACCGACAGATGTGGAAGTGGCCGCTACGGCTTGGGCTTTGGCCTTCGCCCTAGTGGTTCGGGTCCTGCTAGTATCTATTGTATAGACCCTATATTCATCCAATGAACCAATAAGGGACTTACCTCTTGTTTGGATTCATAGGTATCATCAAGAAATGTCCTCTGAGCTTTCCTTTGATGCTTTACGTTTCTGCATCATTGTATCTGTGGAGAAAAAGGGTTAGAATTCAAAATTTGAGAAAAAGAAAGTAAGAAAAATTCCTCTGTAATTTATCATGGATCAATAGTACGGGTCGTACCTTGGAGGAATGATTCTACTGAGACCCGTAATATCTTAAGTCAATATTGCGCCTCTAAGGTATTACTCGTACCATGAAGGTACGGACCGTACCACTAATCGTATGAGGATTCCCCTTTAAAACAATTGTTCTATATTTTTCCACGACTCATGTTACAACCCGTAAGGTGATTCCACGAGTCGTAGGAAGGATTGTACTGTCACTTTTGGACTTGACCTTTTTCAGATTCTTGGTACGACTGCCAGGTACGACTCGTAGCAGTAAACCACAAGCTGTACTAGGATTCGTACCTCGTGATTATTACAAATTTGGTTTGGGATAGTCCTAACGAGCCATCTTACGAGTCGTAGTATCAAACCACAAGTCATAGGAAGTCTTCTGAAGCCTGTCCCTGCCTTATTTTTGGCTCAGTTTGCAGGATATTTCAATATTAGTGTTGGGCACTCAGAATTCTCCAAGTCCAGGCATGCATTTAACATGTTTTACAGTTACCCATTCCTCCTCTTTTAATCACGACCCGCTACTCAATTTTACTAGTTGAATGCATAATTTTTACAAGTTCAAGCCCCTACTCAGTTGCACATAGCTTGTTCACATCCCTGGTCATTGTCCCTTTTTTAATTTTTCAATCATTTCGAGAACTCTCAGGGATTAAGAAGGTTTGTATCAAGCACACAAGTCATACTAATCAAATTCAAAGAAATACACTTACTTGAATGTTGATAACTTTGACTTTAAATGAGAACTAGGGTTGGGGTTAGGGTTCTTGATGTAATCTGAGCAAGAACTTGCTCAATTGAAATTTGAGGTTGAGTTACGGGTGTGAGGGAGTCGTGATTTTATGGTCGTGACTTCGGTTTTGAGAGCGTGGGAGGAGGGCACAATTTGTTTTGAATTTAAATATGGTATAGGGAAAATTTGAAAAATCTGGGCCGAGTCGGGTAATTTTAACATTTTTGACCCATCACGACTCATACCACGAGTCGCAGGAAGGCCCTAAGACTCGTCCCTTAGACCCATAACAGAGATTGAGAAACTTACTTTTGGACCTATCAGCACATCTTACTACTCGTACTATGGGGGTATGATTCGTACTATGACTCGTAGGTCTTTCTTCTATTGTGATCCATGCCTTGCATAGTTCATAGCCACAGTGAGTACTACAACCCGTACAATGAGGTTATGAGTTGGAAGACCAACCGTAACCAGAACTCATGCATTGAAATACATCTCTGCTTCTTACCATGACTAATGTCACGGCTCGTACAACACTCTTACGAGTCGTACTGAGAAACATAGCACCTGCCTGTTCAACAATTTTTCTGCCACCTGTTTTTGTTTCCCTTGCACACTAAACAAACATAAGTTAATCAACTTGTATTTCCTCCCAAGAAGCGCTTGATTTAACATTGCGGCGCCTCACAAGTGGTTCGGTTACTCAGAATTCACCAAACCACCACTTGGGTTGCCTCCTAAGAAGCGTCTGATTTAACGTCGTAGCATGATGCAAGTTTCTTGACTACTCAGACTTTGTCAAGGAACTCGGATTCATCCTCTATTGCTGAGACAACTCTGTATTCCTTCGGCTGCTTCATTGACCAATAAACATTGAAAGTGACCTTTTATTTATTAAGTCTAAACTTCAACTAGAAAGCGTCCGCATCTACTAAGGCTCTCCCAATGGCAAGGAATGGTCTCCCCAAAATGATGGGGACCTCAAAATCAATCTCGAAATCAAGGATCACGAAGTCTGTTGGGAATATAAATCTATCAAGTTTAACAAGCACATCGAACAGGATCCCCACAGGCTTTTTAATAGTTCTGGTGGCCATCAGTAGCCACATGGTAGTTGGTGTGGGGGCTCCTAATGAAGGGCGTACTCACGCACTTCATAGACATAATTTTCCCATACTTTTCTATGTTTTGAGGACAAATTATGTGTGTTTGCATGGGTTTATGTTATATATTTGTGAAAATAGTTAAAAACATGATTAGATGCTTTCAGGTCTAAAAGTGATGGATTTTGGTGTATTTGATGCTTTGGAATGAATTTGAAGAAAATGGAATAAAGCGAGGACTATGAGCAGAAAATCTGAAGAAGTGCCAGTGAAGGTAACGAGTGACATAACGAGTCATCGTGTGAAGTGACGACTCGTCGTTAGACACTGTGAGCATCCATCAAATACATTGGAGGATGTGATGATCCATGGCAATGAGGGACCTAACGACTCGTGCCCAGTCCTAACGGGTCCTTACGTGACCCGCTGCCACGACTGGGCCTAATGCTGAGGATGACTGTGCTTGATTGATCACGATTTGCTTGAGGTCCTAACAAGTCGTTACTTAGCCAGTGACCACAGATGACTTGGAGTCCATTTTTTATTAGGAAAAGGAGTCTAAAAATTCCAAATTAAATCCGTGAAGGAACAAAAGAAGCTGCAACGCGGCAAGACTTCCAAAACAGGCAAAAATTAGATTTCCTACTTCAACTAGGAAAAGACACATCAGGTCAAAGTCAAATTCAACAAGGAACTAGCAAAGCATAAATCTACTATTACAAATACCCTTTTATTTTTCATGTTGTTTTTATGTCTTCAAGAGTTGAAGTTTTACAACATATTTTAGAGTAAATTTTAAGACGTATTAGAAGACATATTTGAGATACGATTGTAATGTTGTCCTTTTGAATTTTGCATTAATCAAGTGAGTTCTTCCTATCATCGTTGTAAATATTAATTTTTGATTTTATTTATGAATTCTATTAATTTACTTATAAACATAATAGGCTAAAACCACCACAACTAGGGTTGTGGGAACCATGACAAATTAACACACATAGGCAAAATACTTAGTAATTCTTGAACGGAGTTTATGCATGTATTGTTTCTTCCTTCATTTTAATTGATTTTTAACAGTTGCAAACGTTAGAACTTGCCTTATTCTTACTTACCGGACCAAGGAGGTAAAGAATGGGAAAAAGGATTAACAATAGAGTTTTAAGTCTATCAACCCTCATCTAATAGCTTGACCTTGTCTGGGAATAGCTAATCTGATATTAAGGATAAGGGTTAATCAAGAATACACACGTAGACTGACCAAGTTGCTTGGTGAAAATCATCTAGATAAGGGACCAACCATTTAGGTGAACCTAACTTACAAATATTGCATGCTAAGNGGTTATGAAGTCATGGGGAAAACTTACCCTGTTAATTGTATTAATTTGGAATCAACCTTCACAATTTCTCAACTTTACTATTTATTACTTTTACAAATTTCCCCTCTTAGGAAATAATTAACTAAAAAGCTTAAGCACTAACATTCTTCTACATCCTTCCATATTCCTTGTGGGATCGACCCCAACCTCTAGTTGGGTTCTTTATTGACAACGTCCGCTTCATACTTTGGTAAGAGGTGTGGTTTGAGCGTTATCAAAAAGTGACGTCGTTGCTGGGGAATACGATTTAGGATTGGATTAATTGCTTGTGTTTAACTTTTAGTCTTTATTTCCTATTTTTTTGTTTTTCTTTTATTTTGTAACGTGTCACAAGGCGGCGTGATAAAACAAGCGGCTAAGATGTGACCATGGTCTCAACATGTATATTGATGAAGTCTAAGTAATCAAGATACATGTGTCGTGCCGAGATGTTAAATCAAAGGTTACTTGGGAGGCAACCCAAGATAAATCTTTTTGCTCGTTTTTACGTGTTTGTTAAAGTGTGCAGGTGATAGATCATAATTTTCAATAAAGATTGAGCTTAAATATTGAAGATAATGAGTAGAGGCCCAGGGAGTTCTTCTTGCACTCTATTATTTTATACTTATTTTTTTTAGCACTGGGGACAGTGTAACCAATTAAGTGTGGGGTGGGAGAAGTGAACTTCATATTACCATGAATTCCTTAATTGCTAAATTTGTATATGGTAGGCCTAGTTTTTCTTTTGGAATTCATGACTTATCTTGCATGTTTGTTTGTTTCTAGTATTTTAGTTTTATTTTATTTTGGGTTCGTCCGTTTTTTTTCGGTACTTTTTCGGTGGATAGTCCCTTAGAACCGATTAGAGAGTCTAGATTTTTTTAAAAAAATTATTTTTAGTCATTGAGTCATGGCTTTGCCCAATGATGGATTTATGACGACCGTCTTAAGGGTAAATTAGTCAATAGGAAGAACAAGACTTGAGCCTTACGAATGCTAGGTGCTTCACTCTAGGTATCATTGGGACTTTATTTAATTCATTCAAAAATGCATGAAAAAGGAAGAAACACCTAGTCTTTTTGGAAATTGAATCTTGAAATTGAAAAGAAAACAATTGGCTTAATTATGTTATGCGTGCAATATGAATATATGTGTTTATGTGATCTTGATTTCCATTGTTAAATCATCTTGTGTCAATGTGTGAGGAATTATTTTTGATATACTCCATGCTTGTAAATTGACGTCTAGAACTTTCCCGGTATGTATGCAAAGAGAAATAAGAATGATGGATTTAGAAAGTGATATAGGCATTTCCATGGTAATCATATTTTTATCCTATTTTACCTATCTTGATTATAATTATCCTAGTTAGCCATGTTGAGCCTTAGCCTATTCTTTTGATTGCCATATTTTAAGCTTGAATCCCTTTTTGTTGTATTGACTTGTATTTGATCCAAATGACTCCTAGAGCACTTTAATGAAAAAAAATGTAGGAAAGGAGCATAATTGAAAAAGTGAAGGGAAAAGCTAAAAAGTGAGGTGAATTGGAAGAAAAGAAAAAGGTGAAATTTTGATAAACAAGGAGGGTGATTTTTAGTGGGAAAACAAAAAGAAGAAAGAGCTTTGAAAAATTGAAGATGAAAAAAATCATGATTTACTGATTAACCATACCCATTAACCATACCCATTTATTTACAATGAACCCGTTTCGCCCGGTCCTCTTGGATATTGTGAACTCAACATAAGAAAAATTCTTAAGTTGAGGGTTGCTAGAGTAGGTGCGTAAAGGTGGGAACGAAAGAAAGGAAAAGAAAGAAAAAAATGTGTGAATGAGCTAAATGATAAAAAGAAAAATTCCCACTAGTCACCTAAGTTGAAAATTTGAAAAATAAAAGGATATATAAGGAGAAAATTTGGAAATTGAAGAATGAGCTAAAAATCAAAGTGTTGTGAAGTATTAAAGTGCTTGGGGAGGTTAGTCACTATCTTGGCCAAATAGTTCCTACCGTTCCTTATCCTACATTACAACCAAATTAAAGTCATAATTGATCCTTGATTCATAAATTTATATTAGCGGAGTATTACACTAAGGAAAAGCCTAAGGTCAGTTTGCATGTATGTTGAGTTCTTTTTGTGAGAGTGATCCAAAATTATTATTTATGCCTAAGTTAATCTTATTCTATATCTTGTGTGGAAACGGGCATCTCTCCAAATTGTGAGGGGCACAATGGTAAGACTTGGTAAATCTTGGATTGCTAAATTACATATGATTCATGTTGGCCCAAAATATGTCTTGATGAGTTAGTTTTCAAAAGGTGATTTCAACTTTGAAAATTTAATGTTGATCCTATATGCATGCTAGTGAGTTGTTTGAGCTTAATTGATTTGTCTCATGATCCTAAGTGCAAGTAGACCCGTTTCGTAGGATGAACTTTGTGCTTAAATGTTAAAGGAAAGTAGTAGTTTGTTTGAGGAAAATACAAGTTTATGGGGTGTTGATGAAGGGCGTACTAATGACACTTCATAAACATAATTTTCCCATACTTTTCTATGTTTTGAGGACAAATTATGTGTGCTTACATGGGTTTATATTATATATTTGTGAAAATAACTAACGATATGATTAGATGCTTTTAGGTCTAAAAGGATGGATTTTGTGTATTTGATTCTTTGGAATGAAAAGAAATGGAATAAAGTGAGGATCGAGGAGAAAATTCAAGAAAGGTCTAGTGAAGGTAATGAGCAGACAAAGTCGTCAGGTGAAGTGACGCATCGATCGTTAGACACCGTGAGCATCCGCTGGGCACACCGAGGATGTGATGATCCATGCCTACGACCTAACGACTCGTGCTCATCTAACGAAATAATAGGTGACTTGTTGGCATGATTGGGCCTAATGTTGAGACAACCGTGCTTGACGATCACGATTCGTTTGGTCCTAACAAGCGTTACTTAGCCCGTGACCACCGATGACCCGGGAGTTCATTTTTGATTAGGAAAAGGAGCTAAAAATCTAAAAAGTGGCAAAATTAAATCCATACGTGAACAAAAGAAGCCGTAACGGCTGAAGGCTTCAAAACGAGCAAAAATTAGATTTCTACTTCAACTAGAAAAGGAACATCAAGTCTAAGTCAAATTCAACATGGAACAAGCAAAGCATAAATCTACTGCTATAAATCTCTTTTTATTTTCATGTTGTTTTTAAGTCTTCAAGAGTTGAAGTTTTACAACATGCTTAGAGTAAATTTTAAAACGTATTAGAAGACATATTTGAGATACGATTGTAATGTTGTCCTTTTGAATTTTGCATTAATCAAGTGAGTTCTTCCTATCATCGTTGTAAGTATTAATTTTTGATTTTATTTATGAATTCTATTAATTTACTTATAAACATAATAGGCTAAATTCACCACAATTAGGTTTAAACCCATGACAAATTAACACACATAGGCAAAATACTTAGTGATTCTTGAACGGAGTTTATGCATGTATTGTTTCTTTTCCTTCGTTTTAATTTTATTTTTAATAGTTGCAAATGTTATACTTTCCTTATTCTTACTTACCTAGACTCAAGGAGGTAAAGAATGGGAAAAGGGATTAACAACAGAGATTTATCTATCAACCTCATCTAAGAGCTTGACCTTGTCCGGGAATAGGTAATCCGATATTAAAGATAAGGGCTAATCAAGAATACACTTAGACGGACTGCTGCTTGGTGAAAATCATCTAGATAAGGGACTAACCATTTAGGTGAACCTAACTTACCAATATTGCATGCTAAGCACCGGAATAAATCACTAGTATAAAACGCCTTGTGGTTATGAAGTCATGGGGAAAACTACTCGTTAATTGTATTAATTTGGAATCAACTCACACTCAACTTTACGACATTTTTACAATTTTCCTCTTAGGAAATACAATTAACTAAAGCTTAAGCACTAGCATTCGTCTACATCCTTCCATATTCCATGTGGATCGACCCCAACCTCTAGTTGGGTTCTTTATTGACAACGTCCGCTTCATACTTTGTTAAGAGGTGTGGTTTGAGCGTTATCAATTGCTGGGCCATCAGTGAGCTCACAGGGCTGGTGTAGGGCTCCTGCCTCTTAAATACAGCCTAACGGCATCAAATTGATGCTTGCTCAACCATTGAGTCTTTTGCGAACTCTACATCGCCAATTGTGCATGAACAAGGAAGGCACTGGATATTCCTTCGGAAAGGACCCATGAGGCTATAGAACTAAGCAATGATGCACATTATCCATAGGCTCTATATAGCTCGACCTTTTCTTCGTGACAAGGTCCTCCATAATCTTGGCATATCCCAGACTGTCTCCAATGCTTCAACCAATAGTTTGTTTACATATAACCTGCTTGAACATTGACAAGAATTTCTCGAACTTGACGTATTCTCCACCTTCATCTTCATTTTTGAGGAACGGTATGTAAGTCGGGAATAGCCTTGTAAATTTGTGTATCTCCTGCTTTTCTCCTTCCTTGTTCAACTTCGCATGTTTTCAACATTTGGAGCCTCAAATAACTCAAAGATCCTCATTATGCTCCTTATCAACAATATCTTTTTCATCATTAATCATGCTTTCTTTCTTCCTTTCAACTACAACCTGCAGAGGGGGGTTAATCGTGGTCTTTCCAATTCTAGTCATCACAACCATGTAGTGACCATCATTCTTGGATCAACCGTGTTGCTAGGTAGTGTAACCTTTTTCCTAGGTCTATGGATGCCGATAGTTTCCTTTAGCTGTTGGGTTCCATCTCGCTTGATAGTTATAGCATGTGACTCCACTTCGACCCATGCTCAATATATCGCTATGGATGTATTTTAGTCGATAATCTATGGATCTCACCTTCTTTAGCATCTCAATCATCAATATGCTCTTAACTTCGATTGTCCAAATTCCCTCCCCTCACGTACATTAGAGGCACATACAATCTAGCTCGATCGCTATGATAACCGGGTCTGCCTCCAATCTAACTCGCGCTCATGACCTAGGCTTCCGCTTCCGTACCTATTCTATATAATTGTCTCTATATTGGTTCCGACCTTAGTTTTCATAGCCTTGGCGCCAAATGTCTTGTCCAAACCCCTTGACTTGGCTCGGCAACCTCCGCCACTCTGGCTGTCTAAGAAGTTTGCCTCCTCCTCAGAATCTGAGTGGTCCAGCCTAGCCTCGTCCTCGTGTCCCCACGCGTAATCCTTTTCGTCTTCGTTCCTATGATGTGCTTAGTAAGCAAGTCCAATGATGTGCACATATGGTCCAATTCTGTCACGTTCTTCTTCCTTCCTTCAAGTATCCGTCAAACCAATAGCATATATACCGCCACCTCTTCTTCTTCCCGAGTGTGCCATGCTCGTTTGATTTGGTTTCTCTATCTATAATAGTGGCAACTTACTTCCAAGGTGGCTCATCGCTGCTCCTCCCGCCACTAAGGTCCGCTACGTTTTGTATTGTTGTTCAATGATCTATAGAAAGTCTCCAAGAAGCCATCTAGAATTCAGGGTTCGTGCACTTGGTCAACTTCTTCTTGAACCTCAAACCATGGTGAAGTGCCTAAGTTTTTTAGTTGTCGAAATTATAGATCTCATCCTTCACCGGGCAAAGATCCAGAGGGTGGAAATAATCTCTAGGAAAGCTTGCTTGAGCTCCTCCAGTTGTTAATGGAGTTGTTGGGGAACTCCAATAACCATAATATGGCTTCCCCAAATAGAGAAAAGGGAAAAAGTCTTAGCCGTATAGCATTTAATCGACTGACAACCCTGACGCCTTGCATTCCAACAAAGTTCATCGTGTGGCAAAGTTGGCATCATCACATGCGGACCACTAAACACCCTTTCATATTCAATAACTGTATCTTGGTGCTAGTGATGTCAAATTTTTCCCCAGCAGGCAATGGTGGTGGTACGATATCTCCGATTGACCCAACTTCATCAATGCCCGGGTCATCTTCATCAAAGAACTGAGGGGCATATCTTTGACCTCTGTTTCCCGTTCCATGGCAACAACATTAACAACCTCATCTCAAGCATTCTCCATATTCTGAAGTACAATTTACCGAGCTAGGTCAGCTTGCCTAGTTTCTTCAGCTATACTAGCATCTCTCTGCTCTTGGTTTTGTATCTTTCGTAGTGCTCTTTTGAGTTTAAGATCTAATGAAATCATGGGATTTTCACTTCGACGAGTACTTTGCATTCACCAAGTGAAAACCTGTGGATATCCAAAAACAAAAATGAAACATAATTCAGGAATTAACAACCAAAAGTCAAATATAAGCAATTAATCTAATCTTAGTCATATTCCCCGGCAACGGCGCCACTTTTTGTTAACGCTCAAGATTATATTCGTGATTAAAACAATATTAAAACAAGATTATATTCGTGATTTTAAATCAAGATTTGCAAATAACTAGGGTAAGTGTTCACCATGGGTTCGTAACTACTTCGGGTATACACACGTGATCAATCCCAATGCTTACTTATAAACTAATAACTACGGTTCATCCAAACGACTGGTTCGTTCCTATTGGATGACTATACTCAATTATCGGGTCAAGTGTCTTGAGTGATTTCAAAGTAACCATTATCAATATATTCCCAATTTAACTATCCTGCGACCACAGATTAAGTTAATACAATGATCATAAAGACCAAGGCTTTGTTGTAATTCTCTTTTTCTAATCTCTACTTTACTAGGTTCAAGCAAGTAAAGAATTCGAGCAAGTTCTAACGTTGTACACCATTAAGAAATGTTTAAAGATGACGAGAATATAATACAAGTGTATGGCATTGGTTTTGAATCACATTTGTGTAACCCTATTTGGTTAACTTATCATGGTTCCCACAACCCCTAGTTGTGGAGGTTTTAGCCTCCCATGGTTGTAAGATTACAATTTGCATTCATAGACAAATGCATAATTAAATATTTACAGCAATAATTAGAAGAAAATCATATTTGAATATCAAAGAACAACCTCAAGAACAATGTAGGAATTCAAGAATTTGATCCCAAGAATTGCTCCTCAAAACTTGATAAAAATTCACAAAAATATTCTTCACACGTCTGCTACTTCGTTTCTATGTTCCCTCACTAAAATAAAATATAAAAGCTATTTATATAGACATTAGAAACTTTTTCCTAAGCTAATAAGGAATTTTCCATATCTGGTGCCGACTATGTCACGACTAGACCTACGACCCATAGCAGGATTGTACAGGTCGTACTTGCTTCTCGTACGTCCTTGGCTGTTGCAAATTTGTCTAAGTGTTGGCAGGCTGGTATGACTCATACCATAGTTCTACGAGTCGTACAATGCATTTGTGGCTTGGAACTGAGAACTCTGACATCTTTTGAAATTTTTCACGAGTGTTGTGGTACGACTCATATCTTCTTCATACAACTCTTACTGTTTGTAGTGTCTAAATTTCTGCCAAGTATTGAAGAATCTTCTAAAATTCACCACGGCTCATGGTATGGATCGTATGTTGGTGCTACGATCCGTGAGTCCATCCATATCAAGAGACTGCCTTTGTGCAATTTTCTCTGAAAAATTCCACGACTCCAGTTACAGCTCGTACTAAGAGTCGTATGTTGCCTTTCTCTTAATCCAGCCTTCTGAATTTCACCACGATTCTCAGTACGGCTCTTACAATCAAGGTACGTCTCGTACTTAGACTTGTACTTGGCTATTTTTCTGCATTTTAAAGCTTCTTTTGCATATTTTTGCTCCAACACTTATTTACCCTGAAATCAAAGTAAAAGTACCTCATATCCACATAAACATACCTAAGTCCATGTTATTTTCTTAGTTTTAAGCGTCAAAAGTATTGTAAACTCACAGCACATTACAAACCAACGAAGGAAGGAGGAAGAACGTGATCAGGAATTAGCCCATGTGCGCACATCATTGAACCTACTCACGAAGCATATCATGGGTTCTGGAGCCAGAAAAGTTAATGCAGTGGGAACTCAGGGACAGGAACTAGAGCCAGAGCATTTAGATTCCGAGGAGGAGGCAAACTTCTTGGACAACTAGATGGTGGGTTTTTGAGCCAACACCCAAGGATCTGGACAAGACACTTGGCGCCAAGGTTCTGGAAACCAAGGTCGAAACTAATATAAAGAAAATTACAACCGGAATGGCTACAGAGATAGAAGCTGAGGTTGTAAGCGAGAGGGAGAATGGAGAAGGAATGATTGTTACTGCAATGACCGAGTAGGACTATACGTGCCTCCTAATGCATGTGAGGGGGAGACTGGACAGTCAAAGTCGGAGAGCATGATGGCTGAGATGCTCAAGAAGGTTAGATCCACAGATGAGCCACTAGAAGACATCCGTGGAGATATATCTAGCATGGTCTAGAGAGTTGAGGCATATGCCACGACCATCAAGTAGATTGAACAGCAGCAGGGTCAACTGTCAGCATCCATGAACCCTAGGAAAAAGGGTACACTACCTAGCAACACAGTCCAAAATCCAAAGAATGATGGTCACTGCATGGCCGTGATGACTAGGAGTGGAAAACCACAGTTGATCCCCCTCTATCTGTTGTAGTTGAGCTTCAAAGGAAGAAAGAGAGCATAATTGAAGATGAGGAAGAGGTTGCTGAGCATGAGCATGAGGAGGATGCAGAGTTGACTGAGGCTCCAGTTGTTAAGAAGGAGCCTGAAGCTAAACAAGGAGAGAAACAAGGGGCCACATAGATTTATAAGGCTATCCCACGACCACCGCCACCGTTCCCTTAAAGAATGAAGAAGAAGGTAGAGACCTGGTAAGTTTTAGAAATTCTTATCGGTGCTAAACTAATTATCTATAAACATACCATTGGTCGAGGCATCAGAGCAGATATCGGGATACGCCAAGTTTATGAAGGACCTTGTTACTAAGAAAAGGTTTTTGAGCTATGAGCCCATGGATAACGTGTATCATTATAGCGCCATAACCTCATGTGTCCTTTCCCAGAAAAAGGAGGATCCAGGTGCCTTCACCATTTCATGTACTATTTGTAATGTTGAGTTCGCAAGGGCACTCTGTGACTTGGGAGCAAGCATCAATCTGATGCTATTAGCTGTGTTTAAGCAGCTGGGCTTGGGAGCCCCAACAATGACTACTATGCGGCTATTGATAGCCGATCTATAACACCCCAAAACTTTTCTAGACCAGACATAGACATTCCAAGAAAAATGCAGCAGAAAAACTATAAAAAAATTTCTCAGGACGACTGAGACAACGAGTCGTGGTCAGCTCCAACGACTTGTTGTGTCATTCATGGTCCCCAGGACTTGGCCACTTGGGAAACAACAAGACAAGGAACGACCCGTTGTAAGAAACAATGAGTCGTCCTGTTGGTTGTGGTTTCTCCCAGCCCAGAAAACCTTCGCAGGACCCCACGACTCAACCAATGGTCATGGTAAAAAATAACGACCCGTTGTGAGGGTCCTTGTGTGAGATCTATGAAATTCCTCTTCCAGTGAAGATGAGAGGAAATAACGACTTGTTGTTTCCCCCCAACGAGTCGTTGTCAGCACCGTTCTTTCAACTTAGGCATTTTCAGAAAAAAAAATCTCTCCAATGAACCTAATGAATGGACACGACAATCCGTTGGTTCAACCAATGAGTCATTGTGTCACCCCTTGCTTGGTCTCCCAGTTCTCCTTGTCCAATGGCCACAAGAGGAACCAAAGACATGCTGGTTCATCCAACAAGTTGTGGTGACCCCCGTTACCAGAGCTAGTGACTTCTCATCCCAGGCAGTTGAACCAATGAGACGTCTTAATGAGTCATGGTCTCAACCAATAACTCATTAAGTGGTCCGTTGGGACCCTATCGGCCAGATTTCATATTTAAATTCCAAGGGTACTTTTGTAATTTTCCACCTACTTAGTCCCTAAACTACATCATTTTGGGTTTAAGAAGGGGTTTTAGAGGGGGAAATTGATAGTTTCTCTCATTCTTTTTTCATCTCTTCATTAGTTCAGTGTAGAGTTCTCTCAGGTAGGTTCAAACAATGGGTTAGGGTGTTTGATTCATCTCAGCTATTTCCAAGGAATTATCTTGGGTTATCCATCTCCAGGTATGTGGGAATTCAACAAGGGAATAGTTTGTCCCTTGTGTCCCCAAAATTCTCCCTATTTTCTTTATTAGTTCTAGCCCTGCAGATTATCGAATGTTAAGAAATTCTTAGTCATGATTCATTTAATTCATGTGGAATATTCTTTTATAATAATTATATATATTTTCCACCAGTTTGTAATAGTATTGATGCTTATCCCTTACAGTGAATTTAGCCCTAGTCCTTGAGAGTAGAAAAGACTAGAATCTTGCTATAGTGATTAAACCTTGAAATTTTCCTGACTCTATCAGTGTTGTGGATTTCCATATTATCTGTACATGCTGAATTCTCAATCAGATGCATGTTAACCTAGTTTCAGTCAAAATGTTAGAATACTCAATGTTAGTCAGAAATGTCAACTGATCAGTTTGACTACAGAAATGCCCGAGGTGTCAATAGTACCTCCCAGTTATCAGAATTAGATTCAGAAATCAGCTTTAGTGGTCCAATAGGTGGTCATGACACTTTTAAATAAGCAGCTCTGACCAGCCTTAGGATCCTAATTATAGATTATAGTTTGTTCTTTAGATGGTCACGACGCTTTTGGATAAGCAGCTCTGACCAGTCTTAGAACCCAATTCCAGAATTCGGTTCGATAAAACTCTCAGGGTGCTTCCAGATAGGTATCTCTAACTAGTCTTGGGTCCTAATTTTGATCTATCAGCTTAGTATCTAGTCTAGGATTATCCTGTGCGGGTAGGACTTAGTATCGAGGAGACCGGGGTTCCAGCGCACCCAGGTTCCCAAAACTATGTTGCCACCGTAGGTTATGATTTTATTGGCCTCATGGCCTTAGACTCTTGTGATCACCCAGTTCATTCCTTTATACCCTGGCAAGGTATATTGGATCCTTATGATGGGATGTATACATCGAACTCCACTTCTAGCTCACGTGGCTATATGTCGGTTATAGACTCTCCCACTAGTCATTTCAGTATCAATTTAGTCTAGTTCATCTCAGTCTCAGATAAACTCAGTTCAAAATAGTTTCAGACTACTCAGACAGTTATGAGTTTAGTATATTCTTATAGACCAGTATCTCTTATTCAGAGAATGTCTTTGACCATCAGCCAAGGTGTTTCAGACCATCTCAGTTATTTTAGTTATTTAGTTCAGTAGCTTTTGTTGGTCATTGCATGTATCTTCAGTTCAGCACTTTTTATTTCTTGTGTATGATTTCTCTCACTTACTCAGTACATTCAAAGTAATGATGCATACTTTTATGTTGTATTATTTTATGATACAGCTGCAGGATCTTAGTCTCAGCCTCGCTAGTCAATCGCTCTTAGAAGACTTCAGCTGTCCTATTTGGTGAGTCCTCATCTTTTGAGGAAGAAGATTATTTTACTCAATTTTTCTTTCTTCTATTTAGATTAGGAGTTAGCTAGGGGCTTGTCCCAGCAACTCATCAGTTGTAGTGGCTTTCAGACGCTACTTTGGTATTTTCAGACTTGTAGTTTTGTTCAAATGTTTTCAAACATTATGAATCAACTCCACTCTCTTAAATGCTTATATTGTTGCTTTAAACTTCCACTGTATATATTTATATGTTACTCAGAATGCCAGTGTATGATAGACCAGGGTTGACTTGGGGTTACTTATGAATTCAAGTACCGTGTTCCGTCTAGGGCGTAAGCTCTGGACATGACAAACTTAGTATTAGAGCACTAGGTTTAGAGTATCCTCAGATGTCTAAAAGACACATAAAGTAGAGTCCTTTTCATAGGTGTGAAGCATGCCACACTTATGACGAGGAGGCTACAATATGTTATTAGGAAAACTCCCTTTTGTTCATACTCTTTATCATGCATTGAAATTCAATTCCAAAATCATTCTCCTAACTCGTGCTCTGTTTCATTTCAGTGGATTATGCCTCAACGATGTGGTAACATAAGAAGGGCCGGTAACGCTCACCGACCTTTACCACCAGCTCCAACAGCCCCTCAAGACGACTTAGTGTCTACCGCAGAGCTCAGGGCGGCTATCCAACTGCTCGCTCAAACGGTTACCAACCAGGTGAACCAGCAAGTGGTTCCAAATAACAATGATGGGTCTGCAGCAGCTGCCCGAGTTTGGGATTTCACTCGGAGTAACGCTCCGGATTTTCACGGATCTAAGGTGGGAGAGGACCCACAAGGGTTCATGGATGAGGTTAGAAAGATCACCCAGATTATTGGTGTCAGTCCCTCAAAAGTGTCGACTTGGCTGCCAACCAACTGAAAGGGGTAGCCCATGTTTGGTATGAATAGTGGAAGGAAGGGAGGCCAGCGGGAGCAGGACCGATACAATGGGAAGAGTTTACTATAGCCTTCTTGGATAGATTCTTCCCTCGGATCTTAGGGAGGCAAAAGTAGCGGAGTTCATGAATCTAAGATAGGGAAATCAAACAGTAGAAGAATATTCTTTGGAGTTCACCAGGTTGTCCAAATATGCTCCAGAGATGGTGGCCGAGCTAAGGGCCCGCATGCTGAAGTTTGTTAATGGGGTGTCGAACCTAGTTCTCAAAGAGTGCAGGACAGTGATGTTGATTAAGGATATTGACCTCTCTAGCCTTACTGCCTATGCCCAGTAGATTGAGGCAGAAAAACTAAGGGAACATGGAGCAAAAGAACAAGTGGGCAAGGACTGGCCAATCAGATCATGGCCACCAGAGGTCTGGCGGTAGTAGCCGCCCACAGCAGTAGTAGAGAGCTCTAACACCCAGCTCAGCTAGCGCCCCTACCTTTCGGTCCCGCTAGGATCAGAGGGGTGGAGTATATGGCTCTCAATCCCAAAACTAAAGTGCCAGAAATAGGTATCCAGCTTGCCCCAAGTGTGGCAAGAACCACCCAGGAGAATGTCTTTAGGGTCGAGAGGGCTATTTTGGTTGTGGACATCTTGGTCATCGGCTTAAGGAGTGTTCGTCAACAGGACGGGGAAGGTCACAATCCACTACCTCAGCAGCTCCATCAGGCTGGCCAGCTCAATAGGCCAATCCTTCAGGTACTAATGGCAGCCAGCGCCAAAATCATTTTTATGCATTTTGTTCTCGTCAGGATCAAGAGAGCTCACCTAATGTGGTTATGGATATGTTATGCATTTTTCATATAGACGTGTATTCCCTACTAGATCCAGATGCCACACTATCATTCGTGACTCCCTACGTAGTAGTCTAGTTTGATATCAGTCTAGAGGTCCTCTCAAAGCAAATTTTAGTCTCCACCTCAGTTGGCGAGCCAGTTAGAGCCGACCGGGTGTATAGAAACTACCCAGTCTCAGTCTTCAATAAGGTCATTTTAGCTGATTTTGTAGAATTAGACATGGTCGATTTTGACTTCATCCTTGGCATGGATTGGTTACACTTCAGTTATACCTCAGTCGATTGCAGAACTAGGGTTTTCAGGTTTAAGTTTCCAAATGAGCCAGTGTTAGAATGGATGGTAGTAGTTCAGCGCCTAAGGGTAGATTTATTTCCTACCTTAATGCCAGAAAGCTTATTTCTAAGGGATGTATCTATCATCTAGTTCGGGTCAAAGATTCCAACTCTAAGACCCAACTGTGCAGTTAGTCCCAGTAGTCAGCGAGTTTCCTGATGTCTTTCCTAAAGATATTTCCGGAGTTCCTCCTGAATGGGAAATCGACTTCGGTATAGACCTTCTCCCAAATACTCAGCCCATCTCCACCCTTCCTTATAGAATGGCTCCGGTAGAGCTTAAGGAATTGAAGGAGCAGCTAAAAGACCTTGTTGATAAGGGTTTTATTAGACCCAGCATATCTCCCTGGGGTGCTTTAGTACTATCCGTGCGAAAGAAAGATGGTACACTCAGAATGTGCATCGATTACCATCAGTTGAACAAGGTCACAATCAAGAACAGGTATCCCTTACCCAGAATTGATGACTTGTTCGACCAACTTCAGGGATCCAGCTGTTTCTCCAAAATAGATCTCAGGTCGGGGTATCATCAGCTAAGAGTTAGAGAGTGTGACATACTGAAAATAGCTTTTAGGACTCGGTATGGTCACTTTGAGTTTGTGGTTATGTCCTTCGGGCTAACTAATTCCCCTATAGCTTTTATGGACCTGATGAACAGAGTCTTTAAGCAGTATCTGGATATGTTTTTCAATGTATTTATCGACGACATTCTGGTATACTTAGGAATGAGGAGGAACATGCTAACCACTTAAGACTAGTGCTTCAGACGCTCAGAGACCGCCAGTTGTTCGCTAAGTTCAGCAAGTGCAAATTCTGGTTGAAGTCTGTGACTTTCCTTGTTCACGTGGTCTCGAGTGAGGGTATTCAGGTTGATCCTCAAAATTAAAAGCGGTGAAAGACTGGCCCAGACCTACCTCCCCAACTGAAATCAGTAGTTTCTTGGGTCTAGCCGGGTATTATATACATTTTGTGGAAGGCTTTTCTTCTATAGAATCCCCTCTGACTAGGATGACTCAGAAGAAGGTGAAATTTTAGTGGTCAGATACGTGTGAGAAGAGTTTCCAGGATTTAAAAACTGGACTCACTACCGCTCCAATGTTGACCCTACCGAAAGGATAAGATGGGTTTGTAGTATATTGCGATGCTTCCAAAGTTGGACTCGGTTGTGTCCTGATGTAGCAGGGCAAGGTGATAGCCTACACCGCCAGACAACTCAAAGTTCATGAAAAGAATTATCTGACTCATGACTTGGAGTTGGCAGTGGTGGTGTTTGCATTAAAAATATGGAGACACTATCTGTATGGGGCTCACATAGATGTTTTCACAGATCACAAGAGCCTCCAATACGTGTTCAGTCAGAAAGATCTGAATCTTCATCAAAGAAGGTGGTTGGAGCTACTGAAGGACTATGACATGAGTGTGTTGTATCACCCAAGCAAGGACAATATGGTGGTTGATGCCCTGAGCAGAGTTTCTGTAGGGAGCGTGACTCATGTAGAGGAAGGCAAAAAGAAACTGGCGAAGGATATTCACAAACTATCCCGATTAGGGGTGCAGTTGGTTGATTCAGCGAAGTGTGGATTAGTTGTGCAGAGTGGGTCAGATTCCTCTTTGGTTGTTGAAGTTAAGTCCAGACAGGATGAGGATCCCATCTTACTTAAGCTGAAGGAAGCAGTTCTCAGAAAAGAGGTTGAGACTTTCTCTAAAGGGGGAAATGGTGTGCTCCATTACCAGGGCAGATTATGTGTCGGACGTTAGTGATTTGAGACAGCAGATACTGGCTTGAGCACATAGCTAAAGGTACTCTATCCGCCCCGGTGCTACAAAGATGTACCATGACTTACGGGATATTTACTAGTGGAACGACATGAAGAGAGACATCGCTGAATTCGTAACTAAGTGTCCGAATTTCAAGCAGGTCGAAGTAGAACACCAGAGACTAGGAGGTATGACTCAGGATATCAACATACCCACCTGGAAGTGGGAAGAAGTTAATGTAGATTTCATTACGGGTCCACCTCAGACTCTTTGGCAACATGATTCTATCTGGGTAGTAATAGATCGAATGACTAAGTCAGTACACTTCCTCCTAGTTAAAACTACGGATTCAGCTAAGGATTATGCTAGGATTTATATCCTAGAGTTGGTTAGACTATATGGGGTGCCACTATCCATTATCTCAGACAGAGGTACTCAGTTCACCTCGCATTTCTAGAAGTCCTTTCAGAAGGGACTTGGTACCCAGGTCAAGCTCAGCACAACTTTTTAACCATAGATAGATGGACAAGCTGAGCAAACTATTCAGACCCAAGAAGATATGTTGAGTGGATGAATGATCGATTTCAAGGGCAGTAAGGATGACCACTTTCCTCTTATCGAGTTTGCTTACAACAACAGCTACCACTCCAATATCCATTATATGGAAGGAGGTGTAGGTCTCCTATCGGATGATTTGAAGCGGATGAAGCTACTTTAATCAGGCTAGACTCAGTTCATGAAGCTATGTAGAAAGTATAGCTCATCTGAGAAAGATTGAAAATAGCTCAGAGCCGTCAGAAATCTTATAGTGATTTGAAGAGAAGAGAACTAGAGTTTGCAGTTTATCTGAAAATTTCACCCATGAAAAGGGTGATGAGATTTGGAAAGAAAGGAAAGCTCAGTCCTATATATGTGGGACCCTACAAAATTCCTCCTCAGTACTCTTTTTCATTCCTTAGTCATCATCTCTATTTAGATTTTCTATGTGCATTCAAGTTGCATCAGCTCTATTAGTATGGTAAAGTCTGTTTGGAGTCAGTTACTCCTCCAGAAACCAGCTCAAAGTTTCAGTTTAGAAATCTCAGTTCTTTCCTAGTTTTACTGCAGTTTTAGTCTTCATTTGAGGAAGAATGATCCCAAGGGGGATATATTGTAACACCCCAAAACATTCATAGACCAGACATAGACATTCCAAGAAAAATGCAGCAGAAAAACCAGAAAAGAATTTCTCAGAACGACTGAGAAAATATGTCGTTGTCATCTCCAACGACTCGTTGTGTCAGTCGTGGTCCCCAAGTCTTGGAAACTTGGGAACCAACCAGAAAAGGAACGACCCGTTATGAGAAACAATGAGTCATCCTGTTGGTCGTGGTTTCCCCCAGCCAGAAATCCATCCCAGGACCCCATGACTCAACCAATGAGTCATTGTCAGAAACAATGACCCGTTGTGAGGGTCGTCGTGTGAGATCTCTGAAATCCCCCTTCTAGTGAAGACGAGAGGAAACAACGACTCTTTGTTTCGCCTAACAAGTCATTGTCAGCACAGTTGTTTCAACTTAGGCATTTTCAAAAAAAAAATTACTCCAGTGAACCTAGTGACTGGACACAATGACCCGTTGGTTCAACCAACGAGTCATTCTGTCACCCGTTGCTTGGTCTCCTAGTTCTCCTTGCCCAGTGGCCACGAGAGGAACCAACGACCCATTGGTTCATCCAACGATTCGTGGTGACACCATTACCAGAGCCAGTGACTTCTTACCCCAGGTAGTGGAACCAACAAGAGGTCCCAACGAGTTGTGGTCTCAACCAATGACTCGTTCAGTGACCCGTTAGGACCCTATCGGCCAGATTTCATATTTAAATTCCATGGGTACTTTCTTAATTTTCCACCTACTTAGTCCCTAAACTACGTCATTTTGGGTTTAAGAAGGGGTTTTAGAGGGGGGAAACCGATGGTTTCTCTCATTCTTTTCTCATCTCTTCATTAGTTCAACGTAGAGTTCTCTCAGGAAGGTTCAGAGAAGAAGTTAGGGTGTTTGATTCATCTCAGATTTTCAAGGAATTATCTTGGGTTTTCCATCTCCAGGTATGTGGGAATTCAACAAGGGAATAGTTTGACCCTTGTGTCCCCAAAATTTTCCCTATTTTCTTTATCAGTTCTAGCCTTGCAGATTATCAAATGTTAAAAAATTCTTAGTCATGCTTCATTTAATTCATGTGGAATATTGTTTTATAATTATTATAGATATTTTACACCAGTTTGTAACAGTATTGATGCTTATCCCTATATAGTGAATTTTGCCCTAGTCCTTGAGAGTAGAAAAGACTAGAATCTTGCTGTAGTGATTAAACCTTGAAATTTTCCTGACTCTATCAGTGTTGTGGATTTCCATATTATTTTTATATGCTAAATTCTTAGTCAGATGGATGTTAGCCTAGTTTTAGTCAAAATGTTAGAATACTCAGTGTCAGTCAGAAATGTCAGCTGATCAGTTTGACTATAGAAATTCCCGATGTGTCAGTAGTACCTTTCAATTATCATAATCAGATTCACAACTCAATTTTAGTGGTCCACTAGGCGGTCATGAAACTTTTAAATAAGAAGCTCTGACCAGCCTTAGGACCCCAGTTATAGATTATAGTTTGTTCTTTAAACAGTCATGACGCTTCTAGATAAGCAACTCTAACCAATCTTAGAACCTATTTCCAGAATCCAATCCGATAAGACACTCAAGGTGCTTCAAGATAGGTATCCCTGACAAGTCTTGGGCCCCAGTTTCAATCTATCATCTTCGTATTCAGTCTCGGATTATCCAGTGGGAGTAGGACTTAGCACCGAGCGGACCAGGGTTCCAATGCACCCAAGTTTCCATAACTACGTTTCCACCGTAGATTTCAGTTTTATTGGTCTCATGGCCCTGGACTCTTGTGATCACTCATTTCATGCCATTATACCCTGGCAAGGTATATTAGGTCCTACTAGTAGGGTGTATACATCGGACTCCACGTCTAGATCACGTGGTTATATGTCGGTTATAGACTATCCCACTAGTCAGTTCAGTATTAGTTTATTCCAGTTCAGTTCAGTCTCAGATTAGCTCAATTCAGAATAGTTTCAGACTACTCAGTACAGTTATGAGTTCAGTATAGTCTTATAGACCAGCATCTCAAATTCAGCAGCATGTCTTTGACCATCAGACACGGTCTTTTAGAGCATCTCAGTTCTTTCAGTTATTCAGTTCAGTATCTTCAGTTGGTCATTGCATGTCTCTTTAGTTCAACACTTTTCATTTCTTGTGTATGATTTCTCTTACTTACTCAGTACATTCAAAGTAATGATTCATACTTTTATGCTGTATCATTTTATGATACAACTGCAAGATCTCAGTCTCAGCCTCGATAGCTGATTGCTCTCAAAAGACTTCAGCTATCCTATTTGGTGAGTCCTCATCTTTCAAGGAAGAAGATTATTTTACTTAGTTTTTTTGTCTTCTATTTAGATTAGGAGTTAGTTGGGGGTTTATCCCAGCAACTCATCAATTGTAGTGGCTTTCAGAAGCAAATTTAATTTTTCAGACTTGTAGTTTTGTTCAAATGTTTTCAAACATTATGAATCAGCTACACTCTATTAAATGCTTATATTGTTGCTTTGAACTTCCGTTGTATATATTTTTATGTTACTCATAATGCCAGTGCATGATAGACCAGGGGTTGACTTTGGGTTACTTGTGACTCCAAGTACCGTGTTCCGTCTAGAGTGTAAGCTCGGGGCGTGACACGACTGAACTGTGAAAAATCCGATGGATATCCTGTTTTATGTGCTTGTTAAGGTGGACAGATTCATATTCCTAGTGGACTTCATGATCCTTGATTGTGAGGTTGACTTTGAGGTCCCTATCATTTTGGGGTGACCATGCCCTTCCACTGGGAGGGCTTTAGTAGATGTGGATGCTGGTCAGCTGAAATTCAAACTCAATAAAGAGGAGGTCACCTTTAATGTCTGCCAGTCAATGAAGCAACCAATGGAGTATAGAGTGGTCTCAGCAATCAAGGATGAGCCTGAGTTTTTTTAAGAAGTCTGAGTAGTCAAGAGACTTGCGTTGTGTCTTCATGTTCAATCAAGAGCTTCAGGCAACCCATGAGGTGGTTTGGTGAATTATGAGTAACCGACCACCTGCGTCGTGCAACAACATTAAATCAAGCGCTTCATGGGAGGAAAACCAAGTTTATTAACTTAGGTGTGCTCAGTGTGCAGGTGAAACAAAAATAGGTGGCAGAAAAATTGTAGAACAGATTGGTTCTATGAGTCTCAGTACGCCTTGTTAGAGGATTGTAGGGGCTGTAGTACGAGTCATGGTGAGAAGCAGAGATGTATCTTGGGGCATAAGTTTAGGGTACGGTTGTTCCTACGACTAGTAACTTAATTGTATGGGTCATAGTACTCACTATAGTTATGAACTATGCAAAGCATGGGCCTCCAATTAAGAGTGACCTACGACTCGTGGTATGGGTCGTACCTTCATGGTACAAGTCATATGATGTGCTCGTAGGTCCACAGGTAAGTTTTGTTAACAACTCTACTATGAGTCTTGGGGACGAGTCAAAGGACCTTCCTACGACTCGTGGTATGAGTCGTGATGGGACAAATCACATAAAACAACCCGACTCGACCTAGATTTTTTAAATTTTCCCTAAAAGCTATTTAAACTTCAAAATCGACACACCCGTCTCCCACGTAATCAAAACCTGAAAATAACGAACAAACCCATGACTCTCTCACACCTGTAACTCAAGATCACAATTGATTAAGCAAACTTTATGCTCAATTAACACTACTCAATTAAAGTTCCAACCCTAGTCACTGATTCACATCGAAGTTGAGCCAGATTTAATAAAAATTCAAGTGATTATGCTTTGAGTTGGGTAAAAAACCTACGTGCTTATGTGAACTTGTGAAACAACTGTGAGTCCTCAAAACGCATGAAAAATAGATAAGTACAATGACTAGTGATGTACAAATTAAATGTATGACTGGGAAATATTCGAATATGTTAAAAATTGAATGTGAACTGTTATAAATTGAGTTACCGGTTGTGAATAAAAAGGGGAGAAATGGGTAGTGGTAAATACATGAAAAATGTATACCTGGAACTGGGGAATTATGAGTACCCATCATAAATTGAAATCACCTCCAAAAACTAACATGAACAAAGGCAAGGGCAGGCTTACAATCCTTCCTACAACTTGTGGTTTCACACTAAAACTCGCATGATGGCTCGTTGGGACTGTTCCAAGCCAAATGTGTAAAAATTAAGAGGTACGAAACCTAGTACGACCCATAGTGTCCTGCTACGAGTCATACCTGGTAATCATACTAGGAGTTTGAAAAGGGTTAATTCCAAAAATGATAGTACAATCCTTCCTACGACTCGTGGAATCGACTTACGGGTCATACCATAAGTCATTGAAAAATACAGAACATGGGTTTTCAAGGAGCATCCTCATATGACTTGTGGTACGGATCGTACCTTTGTGGTATGAGTCATACCTCAGATCATGACTTTGACCTGAGACATTACGAGTCTCAGTATGGATCGTACCTCCAAGGTACGACTCATATTGTAGACCCGTGATAAATTATAGAGGAATTTTTCTTACTTTCTTTTTCTCAGATTTGGAACCCTAACCCTTTTTCTCTTTAGGTACAATGACTCAGAAGAGGAAGACATCCAAAGCAACTACTCGGAGGGCATTGATAGATGAAACCTCTGAATTTGAACATGCTGGCAACACACCTAGTGGTTCATTGGAAGAATACCAGATCGATACATCTGACACCAATGGGACCCGAACCACTAGAGCAAAAGCTAAAGCCCAGGCCGAGGTGGCCACCACCACATCTGTTGGTGCTCCCCAGTTTGAGGAGGTAGCTGACGAAAGAGTCCGATAGTAGCTCTAATGATGATGAGGGATCCGAGGAGGCCCAATCCAGTGATGGAGACAGTGAGTCTAGATTTGAGGATGAGTCAACCGGTGCTGAGCAAGAGCAGACTCCGCCTAGGGAGAACCGTACCTTTCAATGGAGAGTACCAGGTGCACAGGAGATCTATGAATAGGTTCTTGCTCTTCCCACCAAGAACAAACCCAGGCGGAGTATTCAAGAACATTCGCAGATCCTCGCCAATGAATTGAACGGTGTGGAGGAGATGAAGTGGATATTCAGCTACTAAGGGTTCGATTGGATGGCTAGAACTCCGGATCGATACACTTCAGAGATCGTCCGGGAGTTCTATGCCAATTATTTGGCGACCATGGATCAGAAAGAAAAGGAAGGGCAAAAGTTCAAAGATCCGCCCAAATTGGAGAGCCTCCTGGTATGAGGTCGCACTGTTGACATATTCGAGCGCACTATTGCTTGGGTATTATATGGGCCCCAATTCATACCACCATACATTACAGTGGAGTATAGCTAACAGGTGGACGCCATGAAAAATATCAAGAAATTAGGCATTGAAGAGAAGAGGAGGCAGATTCAGTGGTTGTATGGGGTTATTGCTGAGGACAAAGAGGAAGCAGAATGGGTCACTAGCGGAAAGTAGGTCACCAAGAATTCATTAAACTTCAGAGCAAAAGCCTATTGGATGTTCGTTTGCCATCGATTGGTCCAAACCATGCTTGACAATACCCTCAGTGTAGACAGAGTATCACTGATGGCGTGTATCATGTTCAGATATTCCATCAATATTCCGAGGGTCATTGCAGAGGAGATCGGAGATTTGTCTATGAGATTGAGCACTACTATCCCATTTTCGAGTCTCGTATTCAGGCTGCGTATGAAGGCAGGTATGAAGGTGTTCCATGGTGAGGAATGATTGATTGGAGGACAGAGAACCAGATATTGGCTTATTCTGGGATAAAATGAACCTGGTAAGCCGAGCACAACTTTCTACCGCAGTTTCGGTACAACAGGCAATTGGGACAAGCAGGTGAATGCCCCCACCTCACAAGAGCAGGATGAGACACTAGCTACAGACGTCGGTCATTCATAGGCAGCTCCCAGAACCTCCTCCATACAACCTATAGGTCTTCCGAGCTAGACTCCAGCTGGGTACATGCTAGTGCCTCAGGAATTTCTCCAAAAGATGGCCAAGAGAGTGACCGTAGTTGAGAAGAAAGTACAGTCTATGATGGAGAATGTGAAGCCTTGGGTGAAAGTTGAGATTGAGGAGGCTACACAAATCCTACAAACCAGACAAGATAGCTTTGAGAGCCTCTTCAATAAGCACATGGCCAAGGAGACTGACACTGGCAGCCTCTGTGAAGAGTTGAGGACTCTTCGGAGCCAAGTGACTGAGTTGTCATCTTGACTGCCGGCAATTCTAGCAGCCCCCACTCTTCCTGACCTCGACATAAGGATAGATGAGGAGCTTGATTTGGCGGTGTATTGGGAGCCGACAGGAGCTAAGGGAGGAAAACGAAAAAAGAGGGTCTTTGAGGATGTCGGAGACAAGACCCTAAAGAAGAAAAGAAAGAGCGCAAGCGGGCAAGATCGGAGAGCCAGCAGACTCACGACTAACATAGGTTAGAGCTTCTTGAGCAAGCAAGAGGAGTAGGTAGCTCCACCACTGCACATGCCAAGCTTTCGGGTGGCAAGGACCTTTCGGGAAAACCATATTCAGCCCCAGCGATTTTAGAGGTAATTGACTGCTACTGCTGAGAGGGTGACCATTCCCTCCGTTGATACACTATTAAGTGACTACAGTGGAGGTACCACCTCTGTAGGATGACAGGAGCGCTTAGTGCGCCACTGGTATGTTCCCTTTCTTATTTTTATATTCTATGCTTCGGGGACGAAGCATGCTTTTTGAAAGGAGAGGGGGTTTACTTGTATATTTTTGGAATTTTTGGATTCATCCGAGGGTTTTTATTGCAATTTTTTTATTTTCCCTTGGGCATGCTATCTAGTAGAATCGGCATGTTCAAGATATTTTTGTTTAATTAGAAAGTAGCTTAGGATTACTCAACCAATAAATTGCACTAGTTTTGACTTTTGAAAAAATTGACCTTGTTTAAGAACTTTTGATGGTTAGTGATGTACTTGTTGATTATAAAACATGATTTCTGTGGATCTTTTTGTGTCATTTAGTGTATTAGCATGAGTAGTTATGTTTAGCCATGTATGAACCGGACAGGTAGAATGAATGCAAAATATGTACCATGAGTGAGTGAGGTCTATACCTAGTTCAATGCAGCGTAGAGAATCTAGAACTTGTTGGTTGGTCTTCACATAGGTTTTAGGATGGTTGGTTAGGAAAGGATCATAGGCATTTTGTTTAGCCTATTTTATCTTAAATTACCCTACCATAATAATATGATTCCCTTGATCCCGATTTTTAGCCTTCAATGAACTATTTTTCTTTGATTAACCGATTGATCTTACCCATTTTTTATAATGAATCTATTTTTGCCTTGGTCCCTCATTGGATATTGATCTGGGGCATATTTATATGCCCAAGTGATACTCAAATACATCATTTTTGCCTTGTTTATCCAACAATGTTTGTACATTCTCATGTAAATTGTAGGAACTGATTGATCTACCTATTTTTTATAATGAATCTATTTTTGCCTTGGTCCCTCATTGGATATTGATCCGGGGTATATTTATATGCCCAAGTGATACTTAAATACATCATTTTTGCCTTGTTTATCCAACAATGTTTGTACATTCTCATGTAATTGTAGGAAAGTGTGAATTTATACTAACCAACATGATTACGTTGCTTTGCAGGAAAACATACTTTTTATGGAGCTAAGATGCATGTTGGGAGAATCAGATGGACCCTGAGCGAGCAAGGAAGTAGCCAAGAGAAGCAAGAAATAAAGAGGTTCGCTGGAGGATGTGACACGCTGTCATCGTGGATGCATTCAGTCCGGGAGATATAATTTCAAGAATTCCCAGAGAGGGTCCGCATCGTGCCGTGACACGTTGGAATTAATTTCATAGATCTGACATTCCAAAGGAAGGTGCGTTTGCACCGCGGGCATCGGGCATGCTCCGCTGCATGTCGTACACATTGGGGACAATTACTGGACGGCCAAATTCCACAGAGCCTCCATGTTTGCACCGTGTCACGTAGGCGCAGCTCTCGCATGCACCAAGTGACACGTTGCTTGTTATTCCGGGAAAAATTCTCACCAGTATAAATAGAACACTTAGGTTCATTTTTAATTATTCTGACTGGTTGGAGCAAGAACGTGGGTTACAGGCAGTTGAGGGGACGAAAATCTTAGGGTTTTTCTCTATCCTTTTCTCCTTTCTTTCAATTGTTTGTATGATTTACACTCATTTAACGATGTTTAATCCACGAATGAGTGGCTAAATTCACTTCTTGCAGAGGTTAGGAACAATTGTATTGAAATGTACTTGTTGATCATCTGGTTTTTTCATCTTTTCTTTCATGGTTGTTCTATTAATTCTTGTTCTTACTGCATTA
>JACEIK010004383.1:51877-135706 GCA_018107945.1 Datura stramonium
ATTTAATTAATTTTATATTCACTCTATCTTTCAAGTCTCCAACCGTAATACAATCAATATGCTCGTTATATTCTCAAAATTTAATATCAAATGAAAAAAGAAATTCAAGCTTAACAAATTCAATACAACAAATGATGGCTAATACAATTTTAATCAATGATTCAAAATATATACTCCCGATCACCATCAATTGATTTCATTTTGAGTTCATATTTCTTTTCTCATATCCATCTGCCTTTTTTTTTTTAGGAAAAAAAATGAGCAAACTCTATAGAAAATCTAATATTAGCTCTTAGCGTTAAAGTTCTTCTTCATTTTGTTCTCTGCATTTGTCATTTAGCTTGGTCCAGGTTAAGGATAATTTTGTCCATGCAAAAATACTATGTACATACTACCTTAAATTCTATATCTACTTTTGTCCCCCAGTTTGTCTGATTCAAAAAAGCCTCATCCGGACCAATCTATCAATAGCTTCTTGAATTTTGACATTTCTCTTGTTTTATGTTTTGTAGCCTAGCTCTTGAAATATAGCAACAACAACAACCTATTAGTGTAATCTTATGAGTGGGCATATGCAGTTTTACTCGTATTTTATGAAAATAAAGAGGCTGTTTTCGATATAATAAAATTAAGTATTCAAAAAAAAAATATAATAGTGAAGCAGTCATGCACACGAAGAGCTCTTGAAATATACCGCTGAGTTTAATCATTACTAGATACATTACTTGAATACAAACTTGGTAAAACATAGCCATCATCACCTCAATGACTCCAAAGTTAAAAGTCCAAAATTCTGAGGAGAAAACTAATAAAGATTCAACATTTTCAGTACCAACACCTACTAAGGACAATATCATCCTTACAACAATCTTTGGTCCACAATTATCATTGAATGTTATAAAGTCAGTGCTCTGTTCTTGTTTGTGACCATCCAGTTGAATTATGGAGAAAAAGAACTTGTCACTACTAATAATTTTGTCTGTGGTTTTAGTTTTTGAAAGAGGGGCTTCAACAACAGTAACTTATGATCACAAGGCATTGGTTATTGATGGAAAGAGGAGAATATTGCAATCAGGGTCAATACATTATCCAAGAACTACACCTGAAGTGAGTGTTTTCTTCTTATATTACTATATGGCAATGTGGGGTCTTTCTTTTATCTTCTTGATTTTCAGTTTGACAATATGTAAAATGGATTAAAAATGGTTGGTTGAATGTAGATGTGGCCAGAGATCATTAGAAAGGCTAAGGAAGGAGGATTAGACGTGATAGAGAGTTATGTTTTCTGGAATTATCATGAACCCGTCAAAGGAGAGGTATGAAGTCTATTCAATATTGGTAAACAACTGTTAAATGCAGCTTCCACCATTAGTGAGAGATTGACTTGTGTTTAAGTGTTAACCGGGAGTTTGATTGCTCTCCCTTACAATGCTTGGTATTTAGCGTACTTCACTTTTGCTTCGAAGTTTTGAAACAATATTGGACAGAGGTGAGCTTAAATGGATCGATATAGCCGAACCCAACTTGCTTGGGATTCATAGTTGTCTATTTCAAAGTTTCACTAGAAAAGAACTCTTTAAATAGATAGAAAAGCTTTTTTGATGCATAAAATGTCACTGGGTTGATATAATTTGTTGATCTGCTGTTTGCTTTTTCCCCATTGCTGCAAAAATTGATCTGATTTATGGTCTTACACTTAGTATGATACTCTTTTGTTCCTTGCGTTAGCATTCTTACAAAATGTTATTCTGGTTGAGAAGACTCAATTTCTGGTGCTTCTTCATAGTTCATACATTTACTTTCTCATCTCTAAATGCAAAACATATATCAATTTAGCAACCCATATGAAGCTGTTTTACCTCATTAGGGCAATGCTATCATTTGTTAGACATAGAGAGCAGTGCCAATTGTAGTCTTGTGACGAGTTAAATATCATCGTAGCTGACAAATTCTTATTACATTATCTCTACAAGTAAATTATCACTTCCTACTCTTGCAGTACTACTTCGAAGGCAGGTTTGACCTTGTACGGTTTGTGAAGACAGTACAAGAAGCTGGCCTATACGTGCATCTCCGAATTGGTCCATATGCCTGTGCTGAATGGAACTATGGGTTAGTTCATCACAGCAGACTTTATTTTTCCTGGTTCATTGAACAGTCATAGTAGCTAAAAACTTATTATTCTCTAAAGTTGTCAGATTCATTTCATTAACTTGTTTGTGCACTTCACGGCAAAGTTTCCGTATACAGAAAAGAGGCAGTGATACATCTTTTCCAATGGATTAAATCATTAACTCATTTTCTTATTTTATAATGTACGATTATACATCCTAACAGGGTATTAGCTTTTCTTTTTAATATCTCCGTTCTGTTCTCTGAGCAGGGGCTTCCCTATGTGGCTACATTTTATCCCTGGAATACAGTTTCGAACAACAAATGAACTTTTTAAGGAAAGTGTTGACCAGTGAACATGTTTTGCTTTGGAGAACAATTTTCTAAAGATACCATGTCCTCTTTTTGATTTTCTGTGTTTCTTTTCAATTATTTGGTCCTATTAAATGTTCAATAGTTGAGGAAACCTGTATCTTTTAAATGCAGAATGAAATGAAGCTCTTTCTTGCCAAGATTGTTAATCTTATGAAGGATGAGAACCTCTTCGCTACGCAAGGAGGTCCAATTATTCTCGCTCAGGTTGTTTAATCCTCTTTCTTTCTTTTTTTTTTGTTTTGATAGTTCATCATGTAACTTCTCCTTGTTACTTTGAATCTATCACACCCTCTTCCAATTTTGTAATAATGTATATCTTTGTCGTATTTTAGATCTTCTTCCTGGATTGTGCACTCTTATTACTTGATAGTTCACCTCTTCCTCTTTTTCAATTCTATTCATCGCTCTTTCATGTTATTCAGTGATCTATCCACTTAACAGGTAGAAAATGAGTACGGAAATGTTGAGTGGGCATATGGAGTCAGCGGAGAGCTATATGTAAAATGGGCTGCAGAAACTGCTGTTAGTCTTAATACGACTGTCCCTTGGGTGATGTGCGCACAAGCAGATGCACCTGATTCAGTTGTAAGTGTTTATGGTATTCATGATGACATATTCCTCCTACTACCTTACTGTCCATTCCTCGACAATCTAAACCATTTGCGGTATGTCAGAAGCATTTTTTTATTAGCTATTGGGTGTTAGTATGTTACAAAATGCAGTCATCTCAAGACCCTTTTGAAATAAACTTCCTGCTGATGTTTAGTTCTGTATAAAAGATCTGAGCGTAACTTCCTGCTGATGTTACCATTGATAGTTTTGCTTCTCAAAACAACAGTGAAAAGAACACTTATCATGTGAAGTGATAACTGCAAACATGTTGATTATGCAGATAAACACATGTAATGGATTCTATTGTGATCGCTTCACTCCAAATTCCCCATCTAAGCCAAAGATGTGGACAGAAAACTACGTTGGCTGGTAAATCTTCCTCCTTTTTATTATCCTCAGAAACTCTTACTCCTGACATGGTTTTTTCCTTTGTCACTTGAAATTTGAAAATTTCAAGGTGTTGCTTTTGTTTTGCAGGTTCCTTGCATTTGGTTACCCTGTTCCTTATCGACCTGTTGAAGACTTAGCTTTTGCTGTTGCACGCTTTTTTGAAACTGGTGGTACATTTCAAAATTATTACATGGTAAATGCATGTTAATATTCACATGCTGTTCTTGATCTTGTTACTTTTGGGATTTAATTCTGCCATCTTTTTTATTTAGTATTTTGGTGGCACCAATTTTGGTCGAACAGCAGGAGGCCCTCTAGTGGCAACAAGCTACGACTACGATGCCCCCATAGATGAGTATGGTATGATATCTTGAATAAGTAAAATTCCCTCTGAATTCCTTTTATTTCAGATAGAGATCTTTAATTCCACAGCAGAATGTAGCTTCCCCAGCTGGAAGCTACAGCAGAGAAACTTTAGAAATGAATGGAGAAGTCGTCGATCTAAATCATTGTATGTCATAACTTTGAAATCATAATGTTCTTTTGACTAGATTCTGATTTCTTCAGATATATGATAAATGTGTTTTCTAGAGTTTGACACTCTCGTAGCCCCTATTCATTAAGTCAATGGGTAATGAGAAGCCCAATTGGACATATGCTGTCTGTCAGTAAAACAGTCCTCATGAGTGATCAAACATAGAAGTTTATGCCCCTCATAGGTCTGCATTCTTTTTCTAATCTATGAGTGGAAAGGAGAAACCGAGTAATCATCCATGGGATTCTCCTAAAGTTTGGTTTTTGTTTTTTAAATTTCCATACTAGAATAGAAAATGTGGCATGTCTCTTACTCCATTGACTAACATGAAAAGGACTTCTGCTACAAAGAGGAACATTTGATTTATATAAGCATCTCCTGAAGCTGCTTTTTTGAGGTTCTCAATCTAATATAATCGAACGTACTTGATACAGGTTTCATAAGTCAGCCAAAGTGGGGCCACCTACGCAACTTACACAAGGCGATAAAACATTGTGAAGAGTATTTGGTCAATGCAGATCCAACTTATTTGTCCCTCGGTCTGAAACTTGAGGTAAACGCCGCATACTGAGATGTCTTCCAGATTTCAGCTCTTTAATATACTAAAGGTAGATAACACTTGATAATTGAATCTAAAAATCGGGAAGAAAATGTACCTGATGCCGAACTCAACCCTAGAAGCTAAGCTAAAAGGTGAGGATTATCTAAGAGCATATAAGAGAACTTCAGCTCATATGCTTAACCGACGTAGGATTCTAACACTTCCTGCACGCTCTGTCTGGATATCTAATTTTTCATCATTTAGAGTGATCTGAATTAGCTTTTTTGTCAGCCTATGAATAACTATATTCTTTAAAGTTGGATTAATGTCGCTTGTTCTTTTAATTTTGACACATCAGAAATGTCTAACAGGCACATGTATATTACAAAACCTCCAATGATTGTGCAGCCTTCCTTGCTAACTATGGTAGCAGTTCTGATGCAAATGTTACATTTAATGGGAAATCATATTTTCTTCCTGCTTGGTCTGTTAGCATTCTTCCAGACTGTAAGAATGTCATATTCAACACGGCGAAGGTACTGGATTCACTTGCGTATATTAATTTTTCCTACTCAAGTGTTGTGTGTTATCTGTTTGGAGGATCCCCACTATGATCTTAAGGTGCTATTAAGGCATCGTACGAGAAATGATAGATTTCCATAGTAAACTATCCATTTTCTGTTCCATTGGAAATGTGTACAATATCCTGAATCCTGATCACCTTGCTTATAACATGAAACTATGAAAGTAACTCATTTGTAAGAAGCTTTAGTGAAGTATATTCTGCCTTAACTTTAGCTACTTCTACCTAACAAAATCTTTTTCGTCTGCTCATAATGGAGAAAGGTTGTTTCACAAAAAACAACTGGAAGTACAGCATTTACTCACAACGCAGTTACAATTGAAAATTCCCTGGAGTCAGATCCTTGGAGCTGGTACAAAGAAAAAGTTGGTATTGGGAATAATAATTCCTTCGCAGCATCTCGCTTACTAGAGCAGATAAATACAACAAAAGATACCAGTGATTTCCTTTGGTACACAACAGGGTAATTAACTATATTTCCCTTGCTTATTGCTGCTATTTTTATACATTTCTTATCTTAAGAAGCTGATTTAGGGATTGATAGTCAGTGAAGATGATAATATTGGCTTGCATGAGAAAGAGAAGGGCATACCAATATTCTTCATTTTGTTAAAATAAATTGGTTAACTTGGTAGAGCGATTTGTCTTATTTTGTTTTTGTTAAGATCCCCACCTTTGTTCTCTGGTTTAATCATTTGTTCCGTATGATAAGCATCTCTAAGTTGCTTTTTCTTTCTCTTGCCAGTATAAATGTGACGGAGAACATTAAGAAGAGAAAAGCAAAAGAATTGCAGTTAATTATTGGAAGTTTAGGACATGCAGCTCTTGTTTTTGTAAACAAGAAACCAGTGGGTAACTATCTCATCTAATGTCTACTTCTTCAACCATGTTTAACTTCAATAGAAATTCCAACGTGAACAGCAACATAAAAGTGTACTTTACTGATAGATTAAGTTTTTTGATGAAGCAATTTATACAACTCATTGCTCAATATGGTATTAGAGCATGTAAAAGTCCTAGTTCAAATCTCACTACCACCCTTTATAAGAAACTTATCACGTACTAGGCCAGTGAAAAGCAAAAATTCAGTGTCCCCTATATGATAGATTAAGCTCTGGATGAGGCAGTTCACACAACTCATCGGAGCCAAGAAGAAGAGTGATATATGTTTCAATTTTTACCTTCAACATTCCCTTGAGACTACAGAGAAGTGCTTCTTATATAAGATTATTCTGTGATTTGAGATGGTATCTCAGACACAATTTTGAATTTATATACGGAATTGGAATATGGTTCCATTATGAGTGCGAAGATAGCTGACCACTAAATCTCTTTTGTAGTCGGCATCTGCAAGCGGCCATGTGTATCATGCACTCGCTAACTGACATCTCATTTGGTGCCTTCTTTAGGATTTGGCTATGGTAATCACGATGATGCAAGCTTTGTTCTGAGTAAAAAAATCCATCTTAAGCAAGGAAACAATACAGTGGACATTTTGAGCATGATGGTTGGTTTGCAGGTAAGTCCATCTCAGTACATAGGCTTTTCCAATGCTTTGCATGTTGAAGCATATATTATTGAAGTTATTTTCAATCATGAATGTTATTACTTCCACTTTGATTACATTGTTTCTTACTCATTTATGATGCGACTCTCCAGAACTACGGACCATGGTTTGACATCTCTGGAGCAGGGGTATTTTCTGTTATCTTCAGCGATTTGAAGAATTCCAAGAATTTTTCTTCTACAGAATGGATCTACCAGGTTCTTGATGTGACAAACAAATCCTTTTCAAATACGATTTCACCTTACTAACTATAATATTAGAGTTTAAGTAATTCAAATGCCAAAAAGAAACTCTTTGAGTACTTAAACCTAACTACGTAAATATGAAAAGGGACAAAGGAAGTAACAAGTCAGTGAAAAATCTAATAAAGATGTGTGACAGTGGCTCAGATGTATCTTCTAACAAGAACATTATAGAGCTTTGTGAAAAGGCATAATAAAGCAGCATAACTATTGGTATAAAATATCCACCAAATGCATGTCAAAAGTACACTCAATGTTATTACCCATCAGACCACTTTGAAGTCCAATACAAACAGTTGTGCTTTATAGGAAGAAACTCTATAATTTTAGCTTCTGATAACTGAGAGTTCTCCTAACATACTAGTTGAGGTCAGCACTCTGCTGCAACCAAGACATAAAAAGGGCAATAGTTGGAGTATATGTTGTCAATTGATTGAGGAAATGTGTCCTACAATTTCATGGTCCTCCCATATTTACAAAAACAAGCTTGCTAAGGACAGAATAGAAGTTAATAGCAGACTTTCTCTTCTTTTTCCGGATTCTTGGGGTGGATGGTGGTGATCTATTGTCTTCTCTGTAATTTCATAAGGTTGTGTTCACAAGGATAACATGAGACTTTGCTTATTTTCAGGTAGGACTTGAAGGTGAGTACCTTGGACTTGATAAAGTTAGTCTTGCAAATAGCTCTCTGTGGATTCAGGGGAATTCTGTCCCAATAAATCAGAGTTTGATATGGTACAAGGTCTGTGAAATTGCTTGTATTTCTGGTTCACTTGTTCTACGTCACCTTATCATTTAGGTACCTTTCTAGGATAGAGTGATAGTTAAGGTGCTCTCTCTCCATTCCCCACTACCCACTATCAATTAATAGTGCACTGGATGAACAATAACTAAAGAAAAAAGAGAGATCATTAGTTGCTTCTTGCATGTAGTCCCTTTATTTGCCATTAGCATCTGATGAACATAAAGAACTTGTTACATTTGTTGCATTCTCTTGATTCTGGGTATCTTATTTCCAGACTAGCTTTTCTCCTCCAGAAGGAATAGGTCCTGTATCGCTAAATCTGTCCAGTATGGGTAAAGGTCAAGCATGGGTAAATGGGCAGCATGTAGGGAGATACTGGTCTTCTTATCGTTCACCCTCAACTGGCTGTTCCGATCATTGTGACTATAGAGGAGCTTATGATTCATGGAAATGTCTGAAGAAATGTGGTCAACCTGCTCAAGTGTTGTAAGTAGATAGCTTTGGCTAGTGCATTTTATTTGACGCCTTGCATTGTCATGATCCTTCTTGCAAATTGATTTCACCGAGTACTGACCATTAAACCTTCATATAGGTACCATGTACCGCGCAGTTGGTTAAAGCCTGAAAAGAACCTGCTTGTGCTGCATGAAGAGCTTGGTGGTGACCCTTCAAAAATATCTTTTTCCACGCGATCTGGGCAAAAAATTTGTGCTCATGTATCTGAATCAGATCCTCCACCTGTCGATACTTGGAAGCCAAATAAAGATCTTACATCTCAAGAACCTTCATTGCGATTGAATTGTGAACAAGGATGGACTATCACTGCAGTTAACTTTGCTAGCTTTGGAACTCCTACAGGAGATTGTGGAGCATTCATTCAAGGGAGTTGCCATTTGGATGTGTTATCAATAGTTCATCAGGTAATTTTACTAGCATTTCTTCATTTGTTTCGGAAAATATAGGTGATGACTCCAGAAATCCCCATATACTACTCAAAGTGTTGTCATCAGAGCTTGAACTAAGACTATATTGTGTACACCTCATCAAAGAATTATCAGATTCCACATTGGCTGAGGGAATGGGTTGTGACCTCCTTATTTTGCCTTGGATAATCCTCCTCTCATGAGCTAACTTTTGCGTTTGAATTAGACTTAATGTTCATTTTCTTTACATGATATCACAGCCAAACCATCGATTCCTGTTTCCTTTATGAGCTAACTTTTGGGTTTGAGTTAAGTACAAAGTTTATTTTCTTCACAAGAATAAATTACCTATCCCATATTGGTCGTATAAGGGTTTCTAAGGGGAATTTTGGGATGCCCGATCCATAGCTTGGATGCTCGGATTTTTTCATACACCTCAATTTTGATTTTTAGGTTACCAAGTTGTCACCATTCTCGTATGTTTGGATCTGAAAATCTTGAATGACTATGCAGGGGTGTGTTGGCAAGTCAGGATGTTCCATTCCAATCACTATGGCTAAACTTGGTGACCCATGTCCTGGAGTACTAAAAAGTCTGGCTGTCGAAGCATTTTGCAGTGTTTGAAACTTTGAATTATCAAATTCTATGGTCCTGGTAGGAGGTGTAGCCATTGGATTAGCATTAACCTTCTTGTCAAATTTTCTGCTTCTAGCAATCAAAGGATGGTCTTTCATTTAAACCAGAGCAAGCTAGAGGGTGCAACTTGTAATCTATAGTACTTCAGCACATCACTAGTCTTGATGATCCAAAAGAGTATTAAAAGGAAACCTTTGGTCTTCTTTTCAGCTCTATGTTCATGGCTTTTGTCACTGTAATGGCATGCAAATTCATTCTCCAATCTGTATTTTGTACTTGGAAATAGACAGGAAATTGGGAACTATAACTAAACGTGTACGGAGTCGAACTAAATGTTGTAGTAGGGACTCTACTTTGAGATCTCCAGATTAAGCACTCAGCTATCCCCTCAGGAACCAGTAAAAAGAAGCTTATCTATTTCAAACAAAAAAACAAAAAGGCAAGTAGGAAATCATAAAAAGGTTTTGTTTTATTGGAATTTTGCAAGTAAAAGTATAGTACATGCAGCAGAGGTGGGGGGAGGGGCAGAGGTGGGGGAGGGAGGGGGGCATGGAGGGCTGGCTGGAGTACAGGGCTTACAGACTATTTTAACACTAAGAAGAAAAAAAATCTCTCTTTTACAACATTTAGATAGTAAGCAGAATCTTCCCAATGTGCTTGCTGCTTTCCATTAACTGGTGAGCCTCAGCAGCTTCTGCTAAGGGGAAGTACTTGTACACCACCGGTTTCACCTTGCCAGCTGCAATTGCTGGCCAAACATTCTTTTCCACTTCTCTCACAATTTGAGCTTTGTTTTTTGTGCTTCTACTACGCAAGCCAGCAGCTGCAGAAAAGTCACAAATTGACATAAAATTTACTGAAACACAATCCGAAATGAGGTCCATGTTATTCATTTAGAGAAAAAATCCATGAGACAGATTTCAACATTCCAAAAGAAATTTTTCTGGCGAATTGTCTATGCACTTTTGGAGTAGTCTTCAACTAAGATATCAATGAAGGAGTCTTCAACTAAGAGAAGGATCAGTTAGAACACACAGGGAATGGACTCGTTGGATAGGATTATGCTAGAATGAGAGAGCTGGACCAATAATTTCCACATTTGAAAATTCAAACAAACCATAACAAGATACCCAGGAGAAAGAGGTCGAAATTTGACCCAAGTTGATGAAGAATTACTAAGTGAGGATTGCAAAGAAGAGATATAACTCAACTTTACCTGAAAAATGAATATATTTTTTTTTTTTGATAAGGTAAATATATGAAAGATGAATCATAATATTTCAGTTCTCTTGCTATTAAATTGAGACCTATACCATCTAATAGAGCCAGTAATATCAGTGGAAGCTTGTGTTGCTTTTGCTTCTGTTACACTATCATCTTTCCATTTCTACAATAAATTAACGTAGGTCAGTGAAGTCAGTTGGCTCTTTGAGTCCAAAGAAGGCCACCAGAAGATTATACACCAAGGCTGGTGGTTGGAATCCAGGACTGATTATGCGATGAGTGAGGCTGATTACTGTAAGGAAGTAAAGCTAGAGGAGGAACAGCAGTAGAAGTGAAGTGAGGGAAAGTGGAGAGGAAGAAAATAAAGGAGCATGATAGGATATGTGAGAGAGCCATATAAAAATTGGAAGAAAGATATAAAAACATGGTTTCCAAGTGATCACAAAAGTAAGCATCTCACTCGGTCAAAATAAGGGATATCAACGAGGCAAATGAACGCTGAGATTTCAAGACAGTTCATTTGAGAATTGTAGTACACTAGGATCTGGATACACACACACATTGAGAGAGGGAGAGAGAGAAACTTGCTTTATACAAACTTCATTGAAGTAGAAGCAATTTATGTAACAAAAATGGTGCGACAGAAAGAGAAGTTTCAGAACTATTCCTTTCCCATGGAATTAACCAACTAAATCTACACTCTGAGCCCAAGAACACTAGACTTTAGAAGTCATCTATTGGCAAGTGCAACTATATGAATACAGTAGTCTCAAGATTTCTCTCTTCCAGTTGACTATGGGCATTCTTGTTCGATTATTTGGTCAGACAAGTTCATCATATCAAGCTTAAGAATATATTTCACAGAAAATTTCTAACTCCAAACATATCAGAGCACATCTGCACTTACCCTGCACTGTCAGGCGCCTTGCTAACAAACAGGCAAGATTTACTTGTGTCACTGTTCCTCCCATAAAACCAATAATGAAGAGCCTACCATCAACATTGAGGCTGTCAAGGTTCCGTTGGAAGTATGAACCTCCTATATTATCTAGTATGACATCAACACCTGTGTTGAACATTGAAATTAGAATATCATCAAAATAAGACATGAGAAGAAATTGAGTGGTTGCCCGCTGGCCCATGAGATATATGATAACCATCGTAATTTTCTACAGAAAAAAGCATATTCGAATTTTAGTTGATATCACAAAGACCTAGGTCCCAACTTGTTTGGAACTGAAGCGTTGTTGTTTGTTTATCACAAAGATCTAGTTTCTAATATAACAAATGATGCCTTTGAGAATGATTACCTTTCCCTCCTGTTTCTTCCTTGATGCGTGTAACAAAGTCTTCAGTCTTGTAATTGATACAAACATCAGCCCCGAGTTCTTTGCATGCAGCAAGTTTTTCCTCACTTCCTGGTTAACAAGATTTGACATGGTTAGCTGAAAGATTTCAGTTCCATAATGAGATAAGATATCATCATGAACCTGCTGTGATGAAAACTTTGACCCCAAGGCACTTAGCCATTTGAATGGCAAAGGTACCAATTCCACTAGAGCCTCCATGTATCTGAAAGTAACACATGTAGCTATTAGTCATTCATGTACTTAATCTTAGCTCAGGGGAATCAGGGATATAAAGATTCAATTGTGAAGATACTACCCAAACGATTGTGCCAATTAAATGGCTGATAATCTGCATAGATAAAAGAAAAAGGAACTACTGCTAAACAACAAATTATATTAAAGAATAGCTATGATCTATCTAATCACCAGAAACGTTTCACCCGATGAAAGCCTGCTCGTCATGAAAATGGTCGACCAAACAGTGCATGCCACTTCAGGAAAGCTAGCTGCATCTTGTAAAGAAACCCCTGGTGGAACGGGAAGAACTTGTCCAGTAGGTACAGCTACTTTCTCCGCATAACCTCCTCCACCAATGAGAGCACATACCTATTATGTGAAGCTTTTACATCATCGATGCACTAAACAAAACTCTGTTTCAAACATTACATAGAAATGTACTCTCCTAATCCACAAAGATAAAGAACATAAGCTCATAAAAACATCACTGTAATGTCTCCTGTTAAGGCTTAACAGGAACTCAATTGTACAAGTTTCACTTCAGGAAGCTGATGGATTAACTGCTACCATAACTAACAAGGGCTAGTCCAAACATTCAGGCTACTGTTCAAGGAAATTCTTTCATCTTGAAACAAGAAGGCTTTTTGGCCCTGATAGGCAGAAGGTCGTTTTGCCCTCTACTCCTACTCCAAAGCCCTTAATGTTACTTAGCAAGATATAGACATTATTTTCCCTCCTCATATTACTTAATTATCCCCACTATTAAATTCTACCAAATTTATGTCAAACCAAGCACCACAAAATGAAATGGAAATATTCTACTCCATACAACAATAATAACTACCCCACAATCTCAAACTAGGAGGATTCAAGCTATATGTCCTTATATCCAGTCTGCTTTATTGGGACTCATTTTATTCCAATACACAATAATGGTTCTCTAAATCTTACCTATTCCTAGACTGACATAGAAAACTCTAACGAAAATAAGAAAATACTGGACCCAATATAACAGCACCAACAATGACTAAGCCTTAATCCCAACTAGTTGGTATTATGGATCTTTTTTATATCTTCGTGTTTTTTTCTTACTTCTTAGCCAAGTCCCCATAGATTTTAATTACGCGTTATTAAGAGGAAAAATATCAATTCGACAAAACCAAACAACAATTATGCCTCAATTTCACTTGAAAAATCTTATACATTCAAGTATTTAAAGGGAATTGTAATCAGACAAACCTGGTCACCAATTTTCCAGCGAGTAACGTCCTTGCCGACGGCTTCAACAGTGCCAGAACATTCAAGACCTGGGTATTCACTATCGCCTTTAGGGGGTGGGTATTTACCTTGGCGTTGAAGGGTGTCAGCTCTATTAAGGGCAGTAGCTGCTACTTTAATCAACACTTCATCATCTTTGATTTGTGGGTCTTCCACTTCTTGTAGCTTCAACACCTCTGGACCACCGGGGCTTGTAATCACTACAGCCTTCATCCTTAATCACAATCAATTTTACAGAGTGACTCACTGAGTTAACAAGGTTTTTGGCTTGCTGAGAAATGACAATGACTACTTTGTGTCGACTTGGAGGAGGTAATGTATTAGATGCTAAACTCCTCAACTTTGTTTTACAAGCCAAAAGTAGTTCAAGGTTTCAAGGTTAATTTTCTTATAAAAAGTCACTCTATATAAAAAGTCACTCTAACTATTAATATTTCAGTTAGAAAATAGTCAATCAATTTAAATAAATTTTTATTAAATTAATTTACTAAAATTAAATTTCTATTTTAAATTAAATTTTTAAAAAATAAAAATAATATTCATTTTTATTATTTTATTGATGCGTCTAATTTAATACGATCCCTTTAAAAATTATAGAATCATCTTTATTAATTATATAATATTATTTAAAATACATTACATTTTTTAGCAAAACAATTAGTATATCAATTTAGCACCAAAACACTCTCATGTAACATATCCCACCCAAATAAAAGTTCCTTCATTAGCCTAAAATCTCACGCCTTAGTATCTTCAATATTTTTATCTCCTAAGATAAATAAAAAATAAAAGATACCACTATCAATTTTCTTTCCTTTTTTATTTTTATTTTGTATAATACACTATTTAACATGCACAAATTTAATATTTGTAATTTTTTACTTATGATTTTTTTTTTATGTTTAAACATTTAAATGTTTAACAACAATTGATATATATATTGATGCCCATAATTTATTTTTAATATTTTCATAATTATGGCATATTTTCAATATAAATGTTTAAAATTTTAAATATACCATTAATTTTAAAATATTTTAAATATAATAAATCACAATCATGCATATTCCGAGAAAATATTACTATACTTTATTTATATCATTAAAATAAAATCAGAATATGCTCTTTGAGAAAATCAAAGAAATTATTTTAGTATTCAATTTCTAATTTAATGAAAGAACGAGATATAAAATATTAATAACTAAAATTGATTCATTATTTATGGAGAGATAAGGGAATGTAATTAATAAAAATTAAAAATAAACTAACTCCTCATTTTTTGGACACTATTCATATTTAAATTATTGGCTATATCCGTTATATATATATTTAGGAAAGTTCTCGATACTAATGCAATTAACTTTTAGAAAAATGAGTTACCACGTAAAATTTTAAAATAAAAGGCTCTTAATAAATGTATATTTGACCTATATAATTTTAGTAGTCATATTAAGTAGAGCGGGTCAATAAAATTGTTAAAATAGATATCTTTTTATTTCTTAAAAATTTAGTTTTAAATAACAATTTCATGTCAACAAAATTTAATGAAAAATTTATTTGAATTGATAGAGTGATTTTCAGCAAATATCAATAAGCTGAGCTGATTTGGTAACTACCTCTTACGAGCCGACTTTCCTCGGCGCAAATAATTCCTGGGGCTGTCGAATTACATGAGATATTATCTCGAGCCTGAGAGGGTTACATGCATTTTGTTTAACTATTTCTATTCTTGTTCTTGAAAGCTCTATGTTTTGTCTAGTTACGACATCACCCTTCTGATTTTTAATAATTGAATTTACCGTATTGTCTTTACAGAAATAAATAAAATAAAAATAAAAAGATAAAAGACAAAGTATAACAAGAGGGTTTCCTACAATAGTAAACCCTCTCATTTTCAATTTTAAGTTGTGGATGAATTATCAAAGGGAGCAAAAGGGGTGTGAGTTTTAGTTCTACTTTTCATGCGTGTTAATATATATTTATCTCAAATGGATAAATTTTTTAATTTATCATTTAAGCCTCGTAATAATGTTATAGGAAGAAAAATTGATATTCAAATTTCAGAAAATTATTAGGAACATATATGTTTGAAAATTTAGGCATTATCATCAAAATTTTAAACTTAACAAATTAAACTTCAGATAAAAATATCAAAAATTTACTACAAACACTATATACAAAATTCAATCATATACATTTGAAATTGATTCCCAAGCAGCTAACTACAAATATTTATACGTTGCATGTTGTGGTAATATATGACTTAATGGTGATTCCATAAATTGATTATATGTGCACTTGTCCTCATATAGTGCATTATATTATTTTATTTTCTTTATGTTAAAATAAATATATATTTTTTTTTTGAAATGTGGTGCATATTTTAAGAAAGCAAGTTAATAATATTAATTAAAGAGTAATTCATCAATATTATCTTCTCTTATTTCATTTCAAACTTTTCTTAAAATTAGAGATAATTGAAAACCTTTAAAGTGAAAGATAGTTTTGAAAAAGTAATTAATACATTTTTAAATTTTTAAAACTTAATTTTTTTAATTTTTTTATTTATTTTGTGTTTTAGTATTTTTTGAGAATATATTTTTTTAAATATTTTGGTGGTTGGTTAAATAATGGAAAATATTCTTTAAAAGAATATTAAAAATCTAGATAATGCCAGCCTATCCGACAGTACCAAGAAACATTTTAGTGTTAAATAATGACAATATTATGTAAATATTGGTTGAAGTAGTTATACAATTATCATTTCACTTTATAAAAATAATTACCAATAAATCTTAATGATAAGTATTAGAATGGTTTTATCAATTATCAGCATATATAACTTAAATTGATCAAAATATGTTCTCCCCTTCCTCCTTTCACTTGGGTGATCATGGTTTGGTGAAAAGTCAAATCAAATCGATTTAAAAAATAGATATTTGGTTTGAATTGATTTTAAATTTTAAAAATTAAAAAAACAAAAAAAACATTTGAGATAGTCAGTTATATGAAATTGGAAATTAAATTATGATTGAAATAAATTAAAAATATTAATTTTAATATATTATATTAGTTTTTCTTAAATACTTACAAATATTTTACCCTTAATCATTGATTTGATTTGGGTATACTTTATTTCACATGAACTGCCAACACTATTAAATTTTATTTCTTAAAAATATATCCAAATCCAACACTCTAATAGCCTCGTTTGGCCAAACTTCGAGAGGCAAAAGTGTTTATTTTTCTTTAAAAACACTTATTTAAAAAATGAGGTGTTTGGCCAAACTTTTGAGAGAAAATAGTGTTTTTATGGAGTAGCAAATCATTTTCGTAAATAAAAAGTAGTTTCTTCCCAAAGCCGCTTATTTGAAAAGCACCTTGTGAAAAATCACGTAGAAACACTTTTCAAAAGTTTCTGACCAAACACTAATTGTTGCTCAAAAGTGTGCTTTTTTTAAATTTATCGGCCAACACAAAGAATCGTTTCTTATCAGTTATTTGATAAGCACTTTTGAAAGGCTTCTCAAAATGAGCTAATTGGTGTTTCTACCAAATGTGACTATGTGTTCAATTTGTCTATATGTGGTGCGGCGTATTGCCGATTTTTAGTTTTCTTTGCATCACATCATCTACTCTTCAATCATTTGCCCCTTTCACTTTTTGAGCGGTTGACCATTCTATTTAAAGTTGTATATTACTTCATACTAGCTATTAAACACGCCAAGTGTAAGAATTTATATGATAAAGTAACTTAAACACGCTAAAGTTTTGGAATAGTGTTGAAAATAATAGAAAAATTCAAATATATTCATCTTGCGATAGTAGATAGAAATTTGTTGATTCTTAATGTTCACTTGAAATAGTTATCTCATGTCTCTGTTATTTTACTATTATCAATTTACCATTAGCTAGTTACAAACTGAAAAACCGAACCGAAATTAAAAAATTAAGTTATTTATTTTATTTGGTTTGGTTTGGTTTAGAAAGTTAAAAACCACGAATTGGATTTGGTTTTGATTTTGGTTTTGATCAAAGCCGACCCAAACCGAACCATGAACACCTCTACCTCTCACAACCCCTCCACCCCCAAACAAGAAAAGTCATACTCCTTCCGTCTCCAATTTGTTTATTTGATTTTGACTTGACACAGTTTAAGAAATTAAATTTAAAATTTACAATCTTATGGTCTTAAACTTAAATTATATAAAATATACCAAAATGTCCTTTGATTAATCTTGTGGTATTAAATATGTCATATAAAAAGTTAAAATTAAAAATTGTCAAAAAGGGAAACGCATTCTTTTAAACGGATTAAAAGAAATATAAGACCAAAAATTGAAAGTGAGGGAGAACAAAAGGATGTATACCAAACAGATGTGATATTTTCCATGCAATGCAATTTGGGTTGGCCATTTAACACTGTTGGATGGCAGCAGGAAAAGAAAAAAAGGTCTTCAATAGCCAAAGTTGACAGTAGTGAAATTTTATCAGGTTTGTTCATTCTCCACTTGTGTGCAAATTGCACCTAGAGAAGAAGACAACAAGTCTCCAAGAGTAGCTTCATCTCTCTATAGTTCAATGTTATACACTATATAAGAAGTACCAGATGAGGGATAATTTCCTACATCACTCAGTATACTTCTCTCATCATCCAAAAATATCAAGAAATGAATCCATTTGGCTTTCAGTTTGCAGCCATCCTTCTGATGTTGCTTAATACTAGTATGATACTAGAAACACAAGCAGCTTATGTTAAACCTCAGCGCATCACGTGCTATAAATGTTAAGCAGCAAATGTTATCTCAAGTACATAACTTGCCCCTTCTGAGTGATTTTCTGAAATTCACCCAAAAGATCCATATGCTAAAGAATGTTTTCTTGATTGTTACTCTCCTAAATGAAGCAGTATGCAGAAGTAAGTATTTTCAACTCATTGAAGCTTACTTTTATATATTTTGAATCCTTTTAGCTTAAAAAGGTAATATCTCTATTACATTGTGATAATGAATTTTCATACTTGTGTTACAGAACGAAAACCAAATTGTGATGGTCCAGGTGCAGCTTGTTATGATCCTCAAGCTTCATAGGTGGAGATGGGATTGTGTTCTACTCCATGGCAAAAAAAAGATGTGAGCATTTCAGCCTAATTTCAGATGTCAACGCTCAAATAAATGCTCGTTTCATTGGCCTCCGTCCTGCTGGCAGAACACCTAGATTTTACATGGATCCAAGCTTTAGGCCTCATGTTTGCCTTCACATATAACTTCACACTTGAAGCCACCAAGGCAGAAAATTGGGATCAAGAAGCTGATCACTTGAAATTCAATATATGATGGGATGAGTATTGATGTTCCAATAGGTCATTCATCGGTATGGAATTCCCCTGACCAAAATCTAGAACTGGAAAGGACCTCAGCAACAAACAGTGTAAGAGTCACAATTCAAGAAACAGTGGAAATCTCAGCCAATGTTGTTCCCGTGACAGAAGAAGAGGACGCGATACATAGTTATGGAATACCTAAAAATGATAGCTTTGCTCACTTAGAAGTGCAATTCAGGTTCTTTGATTTGTCTCCAAAAGTTGAAGGCATTCTCGGCAGGACTTACCAGCCAAGTTTCACAATCCAGCCAAGTCAGGGTCCATATGGCGGTTGTTGGTGGTGATGACAAGTACAAGACTAGTTCACTTCTATCAGCTGACTGCAACTCTTGTACTGTTTTCAATTCTGAAAGGTTGCTGAGAGAACTTTGCTGACTTTGGTTCTCTTGATTGTACTGGTGGAAATGGAATTGTGTGTAAGAATTGATCTTTTTTGGTCTTAGTAACCAAATGATAAAAGAATGGACGCAAAGAATATAAGTTCAATTCCTATAATAGCAGCTTGTATCTGCCTTGTTTATCTATGTTAAATCTAGTTGTTTTGTTTTGAATAATGACTCATTTGACTCTTGATTATTAACGGATCACTCTAATTGATCTGCAGAAACTGATCACTTATTTTTCTACTGGGGACATGAACACAAATTTTAAATACATACTACTTGTTTGATAAGTTTGAATTTGAAGGAAATTTGAGTACCAAATATATGCCATTTAGCCTTTACTAACTTCTCAACGAGATTATTTTTTTTAATACCAATTGAGGATTTCTATTCAATTTCAAAAAGAGTACAGAGGATTTGAGGAACTGAAACTTAGTTCAACTTTACCTATTACAGCTTTGTAGGACAGTAAGGACTATCTATAATACAAAGAGATAAGAGGAAGATTCTATTGGTAATTGAGTATATATATAGACCATTTAGCCTTTAACATACGAGGTATTCGATCTATACAAAAGCAGAATTCCGCCAAAAAATATATCCACAATTGTACAAAGTATTCATGATTCAAGGTGGTTCAAATGTGATCTCTGTCTTTGTTCCGGTTGGAAGTTGGTAGACCTGGCATATCCTATTTGTCTACACTTATGAGCACCTAATTGATCTGTGTTGATAATTTAATGAAACGATAAAACATCTTAGACTGAGAAAACTATAACTCAAAATTAACTAATTTATCAACAACTTGATTAGCTTCTGTGAACACATGCTTTTCTTAATTCCTTGAACACACGTATTAATTTTTTTTAATGTTAGTGTTAGTATCAATTGTATATTTTTATACTATTCCTTTGACAAGTAAATAAAATGATTGAGTTAAGACTTCTTTTTCACATCTTATTAACAAAAGATCCCACACTCAACCCAAATATTTGGATCAAAACGAACTTTCACCGTGTAATTCCACAATGACACGTGTTAGTGTTGCTAAAACACAAGTTAGACTATACTTTTGACATTCTTATCTTAAAAATTTATAATTTGAAATTGATTACCCAATCCACATTATCTTATTATTTAAACAGACGTTTGAAATTACCGCGTTTTGCAACTCAACTACTTTTGATTCTTCAATTCAGTAGCATTTCTAGGGTTTATTCCACCTCAAAATCTAGTCATTCTTGAATCTTGAAGCTCCAAAAGCACTCCCTAGCAAGTGGTACCATTTATATTTCCTTTATTTAGTTACTATTTTTCTTCTTCTGTACTGTATATGTACCTTTAAACTACAGAGAATCTTTTCTTTCTTGATTTTTTACAGCTCGTAATTTGATTGGAAAAGATGGGTGTGTTTGAGCTAAGATGGTTTGTAAGAGTATCTGTCGTTCTGATGATGGTTCCAAAAATTCTTGGTTGGGGGAAAGAAGGACACTATGTTATCTGCAAATTCTGTTGAGGTAAATCGAGTATTTTTTTAAAAGAAAATTTTTGCTCACCATTTTTGTTCTGCTAAGCTATGTATTTTCTGTGTCAATTCTTGAAGAGATTGAATGATTAGATAAATGGGGTGTTTAATCTTGTCCCCTTTTTATGGGTTTATTCATAAAGGTTGAATCTTTATTAAGAATTTGCGTTGACTGGTTATCTGATTTTCTATTTGTCTTTGCTTGAATTAATTTGTCTTTTGAGGGGTTTTAAGGGTGTGCATCCATTGTTGCAGATAGTAGTTTGTACATAGAGAAAAAGATAGACTTTTGGTAATAATCTTTAAAATTGTGGCTACAACTGAATATAAAGAGTGTAGTAGTAATCTGGAACAGCAAGACATTGTAGACATCGTCATCTTTAAACTAGGTACAAAAGAAATAAAAGAGGCCAAATTGTTGATGGAACCAGGACTTACTACTTTGGAAGCCTATATACCATCCGATACACAGTTTAGGACAGAATTATCTGATTGGGTAACTTGATCTGGAAATTGGTGTGGTGACATAGAATCAGAATATTCCCACAATACAATCATTTTTCAACCCAGAATGATCTTTCTAATGTTGCTCTTTTATAACAGTTTACCAATCTAAGGTGTAAGTGAATCCCATGTATTAAACGTGCTATTTCTAGGAAGTGTGTTTATAAGAGAGAATTTGGGGCCTCCCTTTGTTTGTCCTCCATATTACTCCCCTTGTATTTCTGTTTCATTGATGTTTTAAAATATAAATAGTCTTCATGTGCTTCAAATAATCAAGTACTAGAGGAAGATTCTTGAAATTTTTTTGAGACATTCCCATAAACTTGTTATGGTGAACATATGTTATGGATTTTTGAATATTTTATCTAAAGTTTGTCACTGCACTTCAAATTAGGGAAGTCTTTAATATTTGTCTTTGGAGTGGAAGCAAGCATATGGAAAAGATTGACAAAACACAAATATAAAATTAAAGTTACGAGCTCTTTTGAAGCTAATGTGGATCTCTGGGTCTTTCAGGGAATATCTAACAGAAGATGCTTTGGCTGCAGTCAAAGCATTACTCCCAGATCAAGTCAAGGTGATCTTGCAGCTGTCTGCTCCTGGGCTGATGAGGTTCGGCACCTCACTACCACTACCGCCTGGAGTTCTCCATTACATTATGTAGATACACCTGATTTCTTCTGCAATTACAAATATTGCCGTAAGTGACACTACATATAATCGCTTCTATATAGAAATTTGCTGATTTTTTGGTTCAAGTTAGCTATTCATTTTGATATCAAGTTTACTCCCTAGAAATCAGACAAAAAGAGAAGTACAGTAAAAGATTTATAACTCATGTCTGCATTTCCTATTGTTACTTGGTGTACTGAAGTCAGAGTAGCTGCACCTGATCCAGCATTTGACAGTTGATATTTTTTCTCTTATAACGATAAACCCTGATATGACATATTAAGATAAATCTTTGAACTGACTTTTTGTATCTTAGCTTTGAGCCATTAATAACCTTGGTCTAGCAAGTTTCAATGGAAAATTTATCTTTTACCTACTCTCTCTGATAGAGATTGCCATGACGGGCATGGGCACAAGGACAGGTGTGGGCTACGGAGCAATATACAACTACCAATGCAACTTTCGCAGGGATACTATGGATTTGAATTCAGGAAAAATGTGAGGGAGACTGCCCCCTTCTGTTATTGATGCATTTATTGGACTGGAACTAATTATTTCTAGTGACAGACAATCCTTGGACTGGCTAATTCATGTTCTTGTCTCATTTGTTGGTGATGTAACAGGTCAGCTCACTTTTCCTGGAACATTGGTGTATGTAACTGTACATAAGCACAAATCTATGTGTCTGCATATAAATGTTGGAATTAATTCGATAGGTTTCTTTTAGTCCTAAATACTTGATTAAAGAATAAGTTTCTTTTAGTCTTAAATATAACGTCCATACTGCTATACCTCTGGTGTAGAAATTTAAAAAAAAGGCAGTCTGGTGCACGAAGCATCCTCTGAGGAAGGGCCGTCGCACCAAGAGGGTCTAATGTGAGCAGCCTACCCTGACAGAATAAATGATGAGGGAGTTATCCACTACATGAATTGAAACATTACAAATGCCATCATTTCTTAGTAATATGCTTCCTTTTCCTATCTAAATCTGATATGGGTGGTTGTACCATGCTCTAAATATATGCCCTTCCTTTTTAGAGGCCCACCCAATTTTCAAATTTATTTTGGTTACGGGATCCAGAAATTCTCAAATATTGTAGTATTTCCTTCCTGCGAGGGCTATGTTATTACATGTGCTGATATTCTTATCAGGGGAACTCCCTCAGCATATGTAGTTCTGTGCTTCTCTACTGGTCATAAAAGTTGGACCTTGTTCCAATCATCTACTGGTCTTGTAAAAAAGTTGGTCGCCTGTGGAAGCATGCAAATGATAAGCCTGATTTTTGAGGAAAAACTCCAACCCCGTAGGTCTGCGCGCGTTTTAAACAAGCTTATCTTTTTCTTTGTATGTGCGCGCGTCTCTCACCACTTATCTTTTTGAGAACAAGTTGTATCTTTGCCTTCTGTAGTGTGGATTTCTGGAATTATGATAACGAGACAGGATTACTGATAAAAAAAGTTATGATCATGAGATCGACTTCATCAAATCTGAAGCTTGTACAGCATATATTTGATGTTTAACTGTCCAAATTTGAGTGGTGATCAGAAAAAGAAAACGGAAGTCCTGAAAGGTAAATTTAGTTTTATCTTATTTTGTTTTCTGTGCGCAGCCACTTCATGTTGGTTTTACTGGAGATCTTGGTGGAAACACTATAGTAGTTCGTTGGTACAGGAGGAAGACTAATTTGCACCATGTAGGTTGTGAGTTTCTTTCGAGTATCGCTTCATTCTGATTTACCTTTTAGGACGATATTAGATTTTGCAGTATAACACTTTGGTGATTTTGTTTACTTTCAGGTAATGCCAGTAATGTGACAAAAAAGTCGGTTATTATGGATTTCCACTCATTTGAAATATATTTAGATGGTGCCTTCTTAACTCCAATTTACATTACTTCTTCTACTTTTTATGTTAAAGCAAATTTATATATATTGACTTCTTTAACAACTGCCACTATACTTAGGAGAAGAGTATGTGCAGCCTACAGGAGCAAGAGAGCATGGTTTTAGGAACTTGAATATTTGTGTGAGGCTATATAATAACTGGCACTATTTGATGGAAATATCGTAATTTCCTGACAAGACTCCATTTTAGTATGGATATATGATTAATGAATTGCGCATTGTACATAGCCACATTTCGAGCCATGTTAATGACACAAGCTCTTCTGAGAAAACATCACTGTAAGTTTTAGTTGATTTCTTCTGCATTTAGTATTAAATATCTATTTCTTAGAGATATAAACTTTGATTTCTTATGGTGAAGTTTGGAATTGTTATATTGTGCATGAATATTGTGGAGGATTTCATCATCCCAGTGCCATACAGTGTGCTCATTGAAAAGAATCTCTATCTTTGTTCTGTTAAAGAAAATATTACTGTGCTTTTAGCATAAACTGAATCTCTGAAATCATAGGCAAAATCTGCTTCACATGGATTCCGGTACTTTCCAGTCCAGCAAGATGTAACAAATTGTTTTTCCTAGCTTATATAGGAAATCGTCTTCAATAATATGTAAATGGAGATAGTTTAGAGAGAAACTAAATTAAAGAACTCTTTCTTTCCAAGTGATGTTTCATTGTCAAGAAATAAGATGAATGTTTCATAATGGATGTTCAAGAGGTTACAAGGATGTTCAACCACTATCTCTAAGTGGAGTTGCTTCTATGACACTGCAAGTTCATGCAATTTTCTTTTTGTTCCGGACGTATAGACAGCTCTAACTCTTGAGCTTGTTAAGCAAAGTCTGCTCTACTAGCTTCTCAAGATCTGGAGAAAACATTGTGTCTGGATACTTGCCAAGGAAATGAGACAGTTTAGTTGTTGATCCTGTGATTTCTTCTATTCTCTTTATTCCCGTCATCACTTCTAATTTATGTACTTGTATCTGGAAATAGGATGAATGGTCCGATGATGTTCCATCTTGGGAAAATTGCAAGAAGACGGTTTGTCCTGACCCGTAAGTGTATTCTTTTCCATTTCTTTTTTGTCCCTTAGAACCTGCATCCCATTCTCCTCACTTTTTCCTCGCCTTGTGGATTAAGGTTTTGATCTTTGACTTTGTCGAGATATATTCAGGTCACTAGCTCAGTGCTAGGTGATTTGTTTCTTATTGGAGAATATAGTATGCAATATAAAATCTGTTAGCCAAGTTCATATGAATTAAGTTGCCGTTAAAACACTGTGGAGTTTAAAACTCACACAGAGCACGAGGTCCCTAGTTGAACTCCTTGTAATCAAAGTGTTGCAACGTTTGTTCCTTCCCCATTTCCTTTCCACTTGCTCTTTTACCATATGTGCATCTAGCATTTTCCATGCTTCTGTAAAATTGAAGAGAACAAAGTAAAGCTCCTAGGACCATAAGTATGCCATGCTGTATGTTCATTTTCTTTTGATTGAGACTTGTGTTTCTGCTGGAAGTAACAATTGGGAGGAATGAATTGCTCAAAGGACTGTTAAGGATCAATACAAAATCTACTTTGTCAGAAAACTCAAGAAAAGGGCTCCCAAGGTTTAGCTCAATTGGAAAAGGTTGAGAGACTTGTGTCCTAGGTCCCAAGTTCGAGCCCTGTGCCAAGCACACGAAGTCCAGTGTATTTGGCGGAGAAGGATAGGGGGCAGGCCTATCATCTCAAGTTTTGAAGGCTGCGGTCGCCCAAGATGGATGTTTTGTTACCCAAAATCTAAAGATAATGTGGAGATTGTCAAGATTTTATGTTTTGAATTACTATTTGAGATGATCTTAACTGAAATATATTCATCTTTCTGAAAATTTCTAAAGATTTGATATACGTATGCTGAAATGAAAAGGAAAAAAAATTACTTTTAAGGATCTCCGAAAAGTCTTGAAAGATTTGCTAATCCGTCCTTGTATAGAAGGAGTTTAAGAGAGAATATTAGGGGCATTTGGTTACATGGATTGGGGGGTTCTCCTAGTATAGAATTTGGGATTAGATTTGTCCATTGTTTGTCAGAGTATTGACTAAAAGCAGAATTAAATTTATACCAAAATCTTGGGAAGAAAACATATTGAGTGAATATCTTTGCAAGTGTATTATGCGTCTCTCGGGTTATTTTTTGGGTTAATTTGAGATACTCTAGCTTTATACTCTCTTATATCTGTAGTTTGGTGAATTGCTCTCATCTTGTCCATGTGAATATTGTGTTTCCTTATATTAATAACTGTACTCCTTACAAGTATTTTATTAACAAGTTATTGTCCTCAAGGGTTATTGAATCTCTCACTAAAGGGGTGTGGATCCGCAGTAATATGTACATTACGTACACACATACATACATCTATATAAAAACAATGCACTATTTTTAGGAACTCGCTTTTACAGGTATGCTTCTGAAAGTATCCGTTTGGCCTGCAAATTTGCCTACAGAAATGCAACCCAAAGCACTTTTATCAGGTTAAAACTGGTCCTCTGTGGTCCTTTCACTTTCTAGCTTTTATTTGAACGATGTGCTTGACATTCATAAATATTTTATATTGGAAAACCCTCTTAATTAGATCAGGAAAAGGTTAAAAACAAAATTGCTTTATGAACAAGTTTCACTTCTTAATTTCAGTGTCATCACTATTACGGATGTTTGGCAAGTCTTCTTTTGCCTGGTTGATAATAATTAGACCGACGTGTATATGTAATGTAGTTTTCATCCTTATCTCTTCATTATTATTACATGATCTTGCTTTGCCTTTAGATAGATCCATTTTCTTAACATTTCTTCCCCACAAATCAATTACATATAAAATATACCAATATATTCATGGAAAGCCAAGCTATGTACAGCTAAAGTTTTTTCTATAACAATAATTAGCTGACATTGAGAAAGCCTCCATGTGCATCACAAGATTTTGTTCAATATATTGCAATGTCTCTTGGTCCACTAATCTTCCATTATCTGTTTTTTTCACCCAGATGATTACTTCCTCTCTCGGCTTCCTGTTGTGGAGAAGAGGTTGGCGCAAAGTGGGGTCCGCTTGGCCGAAGTTCTCAACCGAATTTTTACTGAAAAACTATCAGTTGCTGCATAATGAAGATAAACTGCAGAAGGAAGTCACAAATAGGGGTCCACTCAATGTATTCAACTTCCTTTATAACTTGGAGTTTCCCTCACGCCAAGAACTGATGAAACCTACCTAAGTGCCTTATAAGTCAACTATTGTATTTAAAAAGGTGTAATAAAATGTACCTTAATGTACAACTAGTCCCACATGTGATAGATGCTGCTGTCACATAGGAATATGCTCTGTGTTGCTTTTATGGATAATCTACTTATATTTTACTTAATATAGGAGGAATCTTCAGCTTGTACACAATAAGAACCATTTGAATATTTTGTATATATAGAACAACCCCACCTTTTGTGGGGCAGTTCTGGTTTTCATTAGCTCTTGAAGTCATAGAACTTCATTTTTACTTTTGAAGATGTTGAGGTTAACTTCATTAAGCATTATTTTCTTTCTCTGTCTTGGTTTTTTCAACCAACCTGGTGTTGAAGCATGGAGCAAAGAGGGCCATATGATGACTTGTCGCATTGCCCAGGTATAGATTTTATACATATATATATATATATATCTTGATATTCATTAAGCAAGAGGAAAATGTTTTTTTTCCTTTTCAAATAAGAAGAATTATTGCATGTGTAAATAGGACTTGCTGAATGATGAGGCAGCTCATGCAGTCAAGATGTTGTTGCCTGAATATGTTAATGGCGACTTGTCGGCCCTTTGTGTGTGGCCGACCAAGTCCGCACTGGTATAAGTATAGGTGGACAAGTCCTCTACACTTCATTGATACCCCAGATAAAGCTTGCAACTTTGATTATGAAAGTAAGTCAAATAATGCATTAAAAAGAGATTTTTTATTCTCTTTCACATTTTGATCCATAATATTATGACTTGTCCAAAAATTCATAGTGTTTTTCTTTTTTATTTTTTGGTATGGTGAAAGGGGACTGTCATGATCAACATGGAGTGAAGGATATGTGTGTTGCTGGTGCAATTCAGAACTTTACCACACAACTCTCCCATTACAGAGAAGGAACTTCCGATCGCCGACGTAAGAATCAAACTAGTAAATTTTTTTATATTGTATAGGGTGATTCACTTATGATGCCATTTAATTGGTTGATAATTACAGATAATAAGGACAGAGGCCTTGTTATTCTTGTCACATTTCATGGGAGATATCCATCAAGTATGTAATTACTCTTTTTTTTTTCTTTAGCGTTGGAAATTTCATTTTGAACATTAAATAATACTTAGCAACCAACGTATGATTTTTTTATAAAAAAAACTTGCTGTTTTGGTGATTTCAGCCAATGCATGTTGGAGCATAAGTGATGCCGGAGGAAATACTATTGATTTGCGCTGGTTTAGGCATAACCAAACTTGCACCATGTAAGCATATGCTCGAGTCCGATCCATGATTTAGAGTTAATGCATTCAGAGGGAATACAATTTAACTGCAGTTATATATCATCTTAAGCTTAAATCCGGCTATATATGATAACAAGAAAAAGATTATTAACGACGTATATTTTCCTTGTTAAAAAAATGTTAAATATAGGTATGGGATAGAGAGATAATTCTCACAGCTGCAAAAGACTACTATGCAAAGGATGTAAACCTCCTTGAAGAAGACATTGAAGGAAACTTCACTGACGTAAGAGTTTTATTAATTTTCCATCATATATATAGATAGTTAATTTGTAAGGTTAATGCACACATATTACATATATACCAGGGAATTTGGTCCGATGATCTTGCTTCTTGGGAATGGCAAATGTCTTTTCTGTGTGAACAAGTGAGTTCTTCTTTTTGATTTTCAGTTCATCTTTTAAACAATTTATGTTCTACTACTACTACTACTGAGAAACGCGACTAAAAATGTTTAAAATTTCTTTATTTTTAATCAGAGGATCTCGTGTTTGAGTTCTAAATCTGGAAAATAAAGAAACTGGGCTAGGAAGTGATTTATTCCCTTAATGATTCTATCCGACATGATCCAAATTAATTAGGCTCTTGATCCGCAAATGATGAATTTGGTGTGGATTTTCCAGGTTTGCAAACGGAAAGTATAACAAATATAGCTTGCAAATGGGGATACAAAGGTGTTGAAGCTGGTGAAACCTTATCAGGTATCCACAAAACTTTTGATTACATGCGGATGGAATTCGCTCTTCACTTTTAGTTAAACATTTAATCTATTTAAATTTGTGCAGATGATTATTTCAAATCAAGGTTACCAATAGTGATGAAACGAATAGCACAAGGTGGAGTCCGATTAGCCATGCTTCTAAACAGTGTTTTTGGAGTTCCCCAACAAGATTCTTTAGCTGCAACTTATGCTCAAAATTCTTTTCAATAGCAAATATAAACATTTAATTAAACCTGTAATTAGATTTCACTTTAATTACTTGTATTTAGCTTGTCTTTATCTTTCATACAAATGAATAAAATATCATTACCTCCGTCCTGTACTTACGTTGACAGATTTAATTCTGACACATAAGTTTTGAAGACATTATAGGAAAGACTTTTAAAATTTGTGGTCTAAAATAAGTCATACATATTTGCGCGACTCTATTTTAATATCAAATCATAATAAATATAAAACGTGTCATCCTTATCGAATAAATTAAAATAGTGCCATTACATAAATCGGCATATGAGAAAGCACAATTTATAAATTGAGCTTCTAAATAATAACATACAACATATGGTCAATTGATTTGCATTTAGTTCATTATAATTTTATGTGTTCTTTTTAATAGAAATCGAAAAATAACATACTTGTAGGATCATTTTTTCAAAAATTTAAATTGTAAAGCTAATGTTCGTTAGAGCTAATCTATTCGACCCCAACCAAACAATTTCTTCTTTCTTTTTTGTTTTCTTGACATAATAATCAAGAAAATTGTTGTATTTTACAGGAAGAGATAAAAGTTTTTTTTTTTCGTACGCTACAAATAACTTAAAATTTATTAAAAATATTTTTAATTTTTTTAATTTTTTTAATTTTTTTAATTTTTTTAATTTTTTTAATTTTTTTATTTTATTTGTGGGATTACATAATATGTTATTATTCGAAATTCAAGATTATGTTTGATTAGTATTTTCTTCAAACTAATAAATAGTCTAAGTGATAGATACAAGAAAATGATAGGAGGAAATTTGGGTCAGGAAAAGAATAAATTAAGGAACTAAGAAGCCCATATTGACATGCTCTTGCGTCTGAGATTCATTCATTTCATTAGCCATCCATCAGATCCCAAAGAAAGCAGTATCCCTCCGTCTGTTTAATTTAAACACTCACTAAAAAAAAACTAATAACTTTATTAAATTTTTTTAATTTTAACAAAACTTTATAAAAAAAGAATGTTCCTTTCCTTTTTTGAGAAATTCAATTACAAACTTTTAAATATTTTAAATATTTTAAAATTTAGAATTTTGAATAATTTCTTAACTTTTAAAAGAAAAGTACATTCAAACAATTAAATGTTATTTCAAAAGTTATAAATTTTTTATATTCAAAAGTTAGAAGTTTCAATCTCAAAATTCTAACTATATTATATAAATTGAGACTTATAGAGAGAAATGAAAAGTATTTAATAATAAAATAAAATAAAAATAAAAATAAGCGAAAGAAGCGTAATAGAAGAAACAGAAATGGTAAACGTGGGGTCCTAATATATTGGGGAATAATAATAAAGTAGAAGTGAAAGTGAAGATACATTTGGACCTTTGACACGAAACTAACGACTAATAACGTAGGCACGTACATCACGTGTTCATTTAATTTAGTTCTGATTGTTATTTTTTATGTATTTTTTATAATATATATATAAAAAAATTAAAAAAATTAAAAAAATTAAAAATATTTTTAATTTTTTAATTTTTAAAAAACAAAAAAAACCAAAATAAATAAAAAAATTAAAAAAATTAAAAAAATTAAAAAAATTAAAAAGGTTTTTTTTTATATATAATAAAAATATTAATAATATTTTAATTTACAACAAAAAAAAAAACCACAAAAATAAAATAAATAAAAATATTTTTAATTTTATATTTGTGTTTTTTTATGTTTTTAAATATTTATTAAAAATAAATTACAAAACGAGGTATTTTTTTAGAATCCGATGAGAAGGAAAGTTTGCTTATTTTAAAATTCCGTTCGAGGCTTTAATTCTTTTTTCATTATTAAATAATATATAAATCAATTAATTTCAAAGTCATGCGTAAGGCCCTCTCCCTTACTGTTAAATAAATAATTAGATCAATTCTAATATGTCCCTAACTTTAAGTAAGCCACTGATTGATTAATATACCACATGCTATGTACACAAACGGGTGTTAAAAATTGCAGGAAATAAGATGTTCAATCTAATTATAATTTTTATGTAAAACTAAAAACTTTTGTAAAAATCATAAAATTAAAAAGATGTCAGAGTAAAAGCTAAAAAAATTCTTGTTACGTTGTTAGGTACACAATTAAATAAAATCGCCAAAAGCGGCAAACATAAATTATTTTCTATACTTAATTTCGTTGTCTAAAAAAAGTGAAAATAAGATAATTTTAAATAATATCTTTTCTTACTGTCACATAAATTATATTTTTTTGTCATAATAACAAGTTCTCACAATCTTTCTCTATTTTTCTAAATTTGGTCAATTAAGTCATGTAAATTAAAAGGGAAGAAACAACTCCTGAGGGCATATAATTTGTTGTTTTAATTAATTATTAGCAAAAAACAAAAAACCTAACGATGTCCATGGATTTAATAGTACAATTACCTCCTTATTTGACCCAAAAAAAAAAAAAGGAATCGGAACGTGGTCGTTTTGAGGGGCCGAATGTTGCCAAAATGGCAGAGTGGCCTCTTTCCTTTTGCCTTCATTTGCATTTGCATGCTTTAAATATATATTTGCAGCAGAGCACCCAAATTTTGATAATAGGCGGCAGAGCAATTTGTATTTCTGATTCGTCCACACCTTTTTATTTGACATTAAAACTAAGGGAAAAATTTGCATGTGGAGCGGAGATTGTGACTAATATTTTCTTGCTGCTCAAGGTTTTGTCTACAATAAAGGGCGGCTTTTGTTTTTCTTTTTACTTTTCTTTTGGAGTGTAAAAGCGTACATACTGTTTGGCTCCTGATATCCCACAACTGCTGAACAAAATTTTCTGCGCTTCATCTTCTTCTTTAAACTCTTAAAGGTAATTCCTTTCTTTGTTCTGATTTCTTCAGGCTTTTCTATGTATGTATCTATGCTCGATTTTGATTGTACCATGAGCAGTTTCATCATTGTTAGCGCTATGTTGTGAGTTTTGAACTCAAAAGAGTATTTAAATTAGTCATTTGGTAAGGGCTTTCTGCCATTTTACTAGTCATAACAAAATGGGATTTCTTCCTTGTTTAAAATCGGATAAATTCATGGTAATTTCTTTTCGTTTCTTTTGGTTTAGTTTGATTTCTGGGCGTATGTACCACATAGCCCCAATCTCCACCAAAATAAAGACAAGGGCTGCAGGGTTTAGGAGTTCCTGTTACACATAGAGCTTCTTGATCCAGGGGTGGATCCAGGATGCCATTGAACCAACAAATTATTTGAGTTGTTTTTATTGGGTTCAACAAGCTTATACTGTAAATTCACCCTTCTTTGTCTATCTCCAAAACGTACTTGACATATGGTATATGTTAACTCAACCAAATATAAATTTCGTTTGAGTGAGGATTGTCCAAGTTTATCTAAGAGGTATTTGGATGGTTCAATCTAATTTATTCGTAGAACTATATATTTTTCTGGAAAACAAGATTGAACCTTTTAGTTGCTAACCAATCATACAACTTAACCAGCTTATGGGTTGAGAGCTTGATATTGTCTATCCTACTTCAGATTGCTTTGCATTAATGGTGATCACATTTCTTCCATTACTAGACATGTTCTGTCATTCCAAATTCAACTTTAAGTATGTAGTGTTCAGAAATTTAAATCAACGGACCTTTGCTGATAGTTTGGAACATTGTGTCGCCAAATAGCTTGTTCTGAGGTTTGAAGTAATGAAATGCAAAACCTATAACGGCATCCGAGTTTATACTGGCCATCAAGTTGTTGTGCAATGATAGCATCATCTCAGTAGTTCATATAGTAAATGGCAGAGGTTTGGGATTCACAACACAGACCGACAAGAGTGGAATTCATATGCAAAATTTGTATCTGGTAAGTAATAGCAAAGTTTGACAAAATGAACTCCAAATTGAAATTGGCATAGTAAGTCTGGTTGCGCTCTTCATTTTCTTGTCCTTCCGTCCAACTCAAAACAAGAAGAAGCGACCAGATTCTTGTGAAATACGCTACCAATTTTGGAATTTGGCACCAACTGGTCATATTTTTCTAGAGGACTGAGATTGTAGCGAAATAAACCCAGGTGTTTTATATCTGGGTCCATTCTAAGAATTTTACGAGAGCTCTTCATACATTGAATCCGCCACCATGAACAAATGCAATTTTTGTATCTTTCCTGTTTCTGCTAGGTAATCCTAGGAACCATCTTTGTCTTGCTTTTGTCATGTCCTTGACTGATAGCATAACCTCCAATGTCTGTCTTTACTTCTCCGCACTTGTAGGATCTTCTTTATACGTGGATTGCAGCTTCATATTGAGAGCTCACATTTACTTTCTTCCTTTTTTCAGTGTCATTCTTAAATATTGCATACCATCTAAAGTACAAACAGTAATTGCTCTCTCATAAAAATTTCAAGAGTATCAGCTTGGGTAAGGGGTACTCTGAACATGGCATTGGTAAGGGCTGCAAGGAGTAGCTTAAGGCGTCACAGGGGTGCAATTGGCAGCTACGCAAGTGAGCGAAATATATTCTGTGAAGGCATTTCACCATTGAGACATCCCGCACCAGTCCTTGAAAATGCTAAAACAGGTTTCAATTCCGTCAAGTACATTCCAAGTATGCGGATGATAAATCAATTAAGTTTTGGGAACAGAGGAATGAAGTTTACCCCTCAATATCAGTTTCCACATGCACAAGTTCAAATGGGTGAGGGTTCTGATTCAGAGCATGAAAGATCCAGGTATCCAAGCCTTGAAGCAACAAAACAGGGAGAAAAGCCTAGAGTAGTTGTTCTTGGCTCTGCTGGGCGGCTTGCAGGTTCTCAAAGGGCTGTAGACACTTAGGATGTATGATGTTGTTTGTATAGCACCAAGAAATCATATGGTCTTTACCCCTTTTGTTTGCATCTACTTGTGTTGGAACATTGGAATTCCGATCAGTTGCTGGAGAACCAGTTAGCCAGATACAGAAAGCACTGGCAAAGGATCCCATTCATATTTCTTCCTAGCATCCTGCACTGGTGTTGACGCTGATAAACACGAAGTACATAGCAAGCTCTTCTTCTTCACTTCCAAAAATATGCCCCACCTTTAACATATAATTCCTTTTTTTCGATCTAATCAAATATATAGATTCCGATTAACTACATCCATTCAGGGTATTGTTTTTTGGGAAACTAAGACAGGCTCCTAGGTAAATGACGTACCAATCAGAGAATTATTCAAGCAATACATCTGAGTAATTAAGGGGAAAGGGACCGTTTATACTGCATTCAACTTGTTATTGTGTTCCGTGTAATATGTTTGTGTGTGTTTTGATTTGAGAAGACACAATACTCGGAAATTGATTTGATGTTTAAATATAACTGTTTTTATAAATCAATCAGGTGTACTGTGAAACGGTTGGCGATCGTGGAGTTTCTCACGAGCCTTACAGATTCAAGGTTGCATATGACAAGCTTGTCATTGCTTCTTGAGCTGAACCTTGACCTTTGGCATAAAAGGGGTGCAGGAACATGCCTTCTTTCTCCGTGAAGTACAGCATGCCCAAGAAATCAGGAAGAAGCTTCTTATGAACTTGATGCTCTCAGAAACTCCAGGTGATTCCCCATGTCTCCATAGTCTATACTCTTGCCATAAACAGACTTCTTTGTTAGGATCTGTAGGATAAATATATGACATCAAGGTTATAATAGTAAAGTGAATGTAGTATATCTTTTGTACATGTGTAAAAATTACAGGCATTTCATAGAAGAAGAGAAAGAGCGCTTGTTGCATTGTGTTGTGATTGGAGGTGGCCCTACAGGGGTTGAATTCAGTGGGAGCTATGATTTTATCATGAGAGATGTACGCCAACGTTATGCTCATGTCAAAAACTACATTCATGTAACCCTCATTGAGGTAAATATTACTCCAGCTGAATATGGGTAAACCAAATATTGCAGAGGAAATAGAGCATCATGTTGACTGTTGAGTATGGTCTAGTAACACTTTCCTTGGACAGGCTAATGAGATTTTGTCTTCATTTGATGTTGGATTGCGGGAATATGCGACAAAGCATTTGACCAAGGTAATATCACTCAATTGCTTTGTTGCATTAAGAAAGAAGTTTCTTCAGTGTTTGTTGAATTTGTGAGAGAACTTCATACTGTGGGTTGGTGTCCGCCTTGTTCGAGGAGAGGTGTTGTAAAAGAAGTATATCCAGATAAAATAGTTCTCAGTGATGGAAGTGATGTTCCATATGGACTTCTCGTTTGGTCTACTGGAGTTGGTCCTTCTGAATTTGTTAAATCACTAAATCTTCCCAAGTCTCCTGGTGGAAGGTACAGAGTTTTAACTTCTCCAACAACTTAGCTACTTCTTGGTTCCCTTCCTGTATCCAACCAACTAATCTTAAGACATGCTACAGGGTTGGAATCGATGAATGGTTGCGAGTTCCTTCTGTAGAAGATGTGTTTGCAATAGGAGATTGTGCTGGTTTTCTTGAACAGACTGGAAAGCCGGTGCTTCCGGCTCTTGCTCAGGTCAGTATAATTTCCTGAAACGTCCTTGATGTCCGGGCATGTTATTCTTTTTTATTCATCTGTATTTCCTCCTGTCCCACTTTCTTTTTCCTATAGTAATCTGCATATTTCTTTCTTCTGCTCAGTTTTATGTGAATGACCGTTTGTGAACTTGACTGAGGCCTGAAGTATTTATGAACAATCTTAATTTTGCATGCATGCTGTCAAGGATTACAGTGATACATGACTTGGAAAGTTGACCACATCATTTTCTACAAGAAGCTGTCTTGTTATCCTGTCTTAGACATAACTAGGAGTAGAAATTTACCTCATCCTTCTTGGGCTGCAAGAACCGAGTTAATCTTGAGAAACTACTACGTTTTCTTGAAACATGACTGTGGAGTACAGAAATTTTCTCAAATGCAATATTTTTTAACAGGTTGCTGAAAGGCAAGGGAAGTATCTTGTTCAATTGTTCAACAACATTGGGAAACAGAATGGAGGCAAAGCCTTCTGCCAAAGACATCTCTCTAGGAGATCCATTTGTTTACAGGCATCTTGGAAGCATGGCAACTGTGGGGTTACAAGGCCTCGTTGATCTCCGCCAATCTATGGTATATTATATTTGATCATCTCTATTACTCTATGATCAAGCCTAAAGTATATTTGCCAGAGGAGGATTCAGGGCAGATTCTGAACTCACTGGATTCGCTCTGATGTAATATCAACAAAGAAAGAGCTTGTCTTATGTACCTTTTCATACTAAGTTCTGATCTTTATTTTGTTTATTAGGGTGAGAAGGGCGTCTCAATAGCAGGCTTTGTGAGCTGGTTTATTTGCGTCATATCTGACTCCGAGTAGTCAGCTGGAGGAACAGGTTTATGTGGCTATGAACTGGGGAACAACGTTAATCTTTTGCAGAGACAATACTAAGATATGATAAACTAGCACTTGTAGTAGGATTTTCATGTTTGTGATCCATTTTTTAAACACTTAATAAACCTACCTCAAGTGTATGTAAAAATCTATTAATGATGTTATATTTTGATGATTGAAAAAGAAGAATGGAGAAAAGTGCTTGTCAACAATGAGAACAAGAAGGAGATCGCCTTTCTTTTTGATCATTTGGTGTGTGCAAATGAGATATTGAATTACTAATCCTTCATATAATAATATCACCTTTCTCTTAACTCAATGTAATGAAAAGAAAAAAATTAACAATCAAATGACTAATGAAGGAGGAAAAAAAAAAGACAAAGGAACTTAGCCAAATGGAAGATGAGATTGAAAAATAACTTCCAAAACTATACAGGACAGAAGTAGTAAAATTCAGAAAACTATGTACAAAACAAAGGAAAGATTAAGCTCAACTGCTCAATATCCTCTAGAAGGACTATAATACCCTCCAACACTATCTAAATTCACCAAAACTGATACTCTCTCTGTTCGCTCCATCTCTATCGGCTAGCTCAGGGGAGATGGGTTGTTCTCCGGCAAGACTGAGATCGACTACCGGTGGAGAAAATAGAAGACAAAGAATGAGCCAATCCCATCACTATGGTCACCTTCACTTGCCCTCTTTTTGGAATTGGTCTCCCATATTCCTCCCTTCTTAACATGTTTCCTCCGTTCAACATCATCATCTCTTTTCTTGCTCCGGCCATCTTTGAAATTCTCCGATGTGTTTTTACTGAATTACTGACTATTGGCCGCTGGCGGTTGCTTAATTCTTGGGTTTGCTTTAATTTGTTTTGCTCGTGAATGGACCACCCATATATACACCCGAGTTGTTAATATTAACCCTTTAAAAAACAAATTTACATTATGCACCATCCTATCTTTATCTCCATTTTTAAAGCTGCCAATTACTGTTGACGTTTTGTTGACGATATTGACCTTGTCGTCATGCAGTGTTCACATACTTTTTTTCCAAGAGAAATTATTAAAAAGAGTGTGGGTATATATGTCTTTAAACCTGAATTTTTTTAAATTGCAAGCTGTATAGTGAGAGCACATTGGATAATACATAAAGATTATGTTAAGTGGAAGCAAAAGAAAAGACGCTTTAGTAAAGTTATGCAAAAGCAAATCATGTTATGTTACATAAAAATCACGTGGGATTAATATTATTATTGAAATTCCAATTAGCAGAAGCACTAATTATTGATTATTGAAAATCTGGGCCCGATGGCTTTCTGTCATTGTCTTTTATCTTTATTCTTCAAAACCAAACACTATGGAATCGTGCACAACAAAGGCTCATTTTTCTTTATTGCACAGTAAATGTTCCTTGTATCCATATGCATTGTCATTTTTTGTTTTTTTTAATGTAAAATGCCTTATAGGTCTCAAACTCTCAATCATTCTTTTGAAAAAATATGTATCAACTTTCTTAAAGGTGAGACCTACAGATCATATTTAGGATTGTTAATGGATTGAATCGATCTAATATTATATTGCCACTAATTATATATCTCAATTTAAGTTTTGTTTCAATTTACGTGACATTATTTGATTTGATATAAAAGAAATTTAAAAATAATAATAAAACTTATAGTTTAAAATAAATATTAGATATTTGTGTAAATTATAAATTATTTTATTAAAATTTTAAAGAATAATTTTAAAATTAAATTATTTTTAAATATAAACATGCGACATTTTTTTTTAATTGATTCTGGCTTAAAAATGAGGTACTTCTTCTAAATTTACTATTTTCTGCTTCTGCATTGGATGTTTAAATATTGCATTCTCAGTTGTCTTCTTCTTATTTTACGCGCTGGTATATTTACTTAACTAATAAGATTTTGGGCTAATTATCACTGGTAATTGTCGTAATTAAGCTCAAGTATAAGCAGAAACAGAGTGCCGATAATTGACAGAATTAAGAATTTTGTTCAGAGTATTTTAAAATTTAATATATTTATATAAAAATATTATTAATTTTTTTAATTTTTTTAATTTTTTTATTTTTTCTCTTTTTTACTCTTTTGACGGGTAGGAGTCAATCCTACTACTATTAAAATATTTAATATTTAACTTTAAATATTTTTATCTTTTTTCCTATTCGACCAAATTAAATACTGTCCAAATGTTAACCTGCATAAATTAGCTTTGACTAGATGTTGACTTCATACAGTGTCGAACTTGTATTTTCCTTTTTTTTAAAAATTCTTTAGGAAAAGTTGCGTCCACACCTGCACCATACCTATTATTTAATAAAGAAAATGTGATTTCCTCTTGTATAATAATAAATTTCATCTCTTCGTTTCAAATTTTTATTTTCTTTTTTTTTAATTATTTTAAAATAAATATTCTTTTTAATTTGACAACTATTTAATTTTATTATCGCACATAGTAATAACAAATGCTGCATTGATCAATTATGGCGAGTTGAACTCAATCAACTTACCAATAATTTGATCTATCCATATTTCATATGCGTAAAATGGGCTGAGTGACAAAACGAGCTGGATAAGATGGACATCTATATTTATGAGTAAATGATACTCTATTTTAAAATTCAAGTTGGGTCACGAGTTAGGTTCAGAGTCAGATCTTGAATTGTGGTCGGGAATAGAATCTTGGTTTTGGATCGAGTCATATCCATTGGAGTCAAAATTTGAGTTTCGAGTCAAGGTCAGCCAAGGGTCCGGGTTGGGGTCCAGAAATATTTTTTTATTTTATGTAGGGAAATTATTTTTTCTAAATTGAAGAAAAATAAGTCATTTGAAAAATATTTAAATAATCAAACGGGATAAAAATTGAAAATATCTTCATACACACACCCTATATGTTTCCTCAATTTTCATATTTTACTTATATTTACCAATATTCTTATGGGTCAAATTCAGTCATTCTCCACTTATTAAAATATGGGTGGTTGATAAAATATGAGCTCATTTTATCTAAGCTAATCACACATGATATATTTCAAGCCATAAGATCAACGAGAGTATTTTGATATATTATACGTATTTTTAGTTTAAAATTATAAAATTATAAAATCACAAAAAATTATTATATGTAATTTTATTATGCATTTCAAGAAACGTAATATATACATATATGTATTGTTTGAAAATTTTCAACAACTACAAGATTTATAAATCTAATTTTTGACTCAAAATAAGTAATAATTTAAATCAATCTACCAAAATAATATATTTTTAAAATTTTTTATGAAACTAAGAAGAACGTATTTGACAAGTGAACGTATTAGGTAAAAATATTTAACCGAGATTGATTCACGTTAAATATAAACGTAACTGGGAGTTATGTTTTATACCTAAAATGTTACCGATGTGCAATGTTTTACCAATTTGTAAATTTCTGATATCGAAGAACGAGAAAGACATTTTCATCTCTACGCTTTAGGATAGAGGAAAATGTCATAAGTCATTTTTATTTTTAATTATATTTAATTTAAATTTAGAAAAAATTATAAATAGTTATTCTTTAATTATTATAATTAAAAATAATTATAATTATAAAATCTATTTAAGAGGAAAATTTTCATGATGTTATCCTAAAGTTTAACTTGTAAAATTTAAAAATTCTACACAATGATTATTTTCAAAATTATACGCCAACCATTAGTCAACGAATTTAATTTTACCTTCGAACTCTAGAAATAGAGAAGTTTACACTTTAAAAGTGAAATTTGCTACGAAATTCACTAGTTTCATACATGACATTGTCCATAAAATATTATCACATTATTTACTAATAAGACATAATAAGAGTAAATTTCAGGTGGTCATCCAACTTTGTCTTCATTACATTCAAAAGTTTATTATTTTGTCGAGTAATTAATGTAAATATTTATATTTTCACTTATTTACCTTTTACCAATAATATATTATTTTGTCTAGTTAATTTTTAGACGCTTTCTCTTTCTTTTAATATAATTTTATTTTGTTCATACTAATCTATACATTTATTAAGTAAATAAATATAATTTTTAAATTATTTAAATAATAGTTTATGTAAACATTATTATCAACACATTGAATATGCGAATTAAACTATATTATTTTTAGTAAATAAAAGTTATAAATTTTAAAAATAAATAGTTTTAATTTCTTAAGTTTGTTATTAATTAAAAAAATCTAAAAAGTTTTGGATAGAGATTTTTTGGAGGGACTAAGGACAATAATCGAAAATTTGTTAAAAATTTAAAATGATAGCATGCCGAAAATTTAAAACGTATACACAAATATTTCATTTTTGATATTTCAATCATTTCATAAACAAATCGATTCTATCTAAAACCTCATTTTATTAGGATTTATACACCGATACCTTAAATTTGTGTCCAAATAACAATAAAGAGAGGAAACATATACTCTTCATTTTTATTGAGCAAGTATTAGTGAATATAATAAATAAAAGAGTGAAAACTAATAAAACACGTTTATAAAATTAATTAAACAAAATAGTATTAGTATGAAAAAATAAATTTAAGTATATAATTTTACACTAGTGATAAATACGTTAAAGGAATTATTACAAAATAAAATAGTCAAAATAAGTGTTGTATCATATGTCATATGGAAGGTCAACGCATACTTTCTAAACTTGGGAGACGCCTATAAAATTATTCTAAAGTAGCCAGAATTTACACTTAAAAATTACACCAAATTTCGCAATAAACCAAAAAAAGTTAAAAGTGCAAAGAAGCATCTAAATTTGAGTCCATATTAAATATGTTTTTCATAATTCTATAAAATTAACTCAAAGATTTCCATTGGTACTCAAACAAAGGCTCACATCCTGTTTTTGCTTCAAACCGCTTCAAAAATATATTTAAGGGACCATTTTGAACTTACATTCATACATAAGGGCTCATTTTATTAGGATTTTTTAATTAAATTTTGTCAAAGTTACTTTGCATTTAACTTTGTGTAACAAATTAAAGAAAAATGACTTTGAGTAATAAAAATAAAAGCTGAATGACCATCCAAATTTACTCGCATAATAATTAGTAACCTAATAGCGTTTTTAATAAACGCAACGTAACTTCCAGTTACGTTTTATGTTTAACACCTGCCAACCCCTGATTAAAAAAATTTTTTTACCTAATATATTACCGCCAAGTATATTTCTTCTGGCTTCAGAAGTTTTTATAAAATATATTATTTTAGTGAATTGATTATTCAGCCTGCAAACAATCAATACGTTGGAATCATACAGATTAGGCAGTTTCAGCGCGTCTTGTCATTATCATTATATTTTTGTTAGAGCAGTCTCAATGTGTGACTTCAAGTACTGATCGCTAAATGTTAAATCTGTTGTGGAGTCTTGTGCATTTGATATTAGGCGTTACCTTTTCTCAGGAGAAGCAAAGAAAGAAGAGTTTGCAAGGAAAAGGCTGCAATGGCACAACAAGAAGACAGAAGACACAGAGACTTAAAAAAGAAGTAAATTCTACAGCAGCAACTGCCAAACAGAGACGCGCTACGCAGTTAGTTGAAGATGAAGATGAGATTACACGGAGTACTGCCTATTGAAAAAGCTAAAAAACAAAAAGGAGCTATCAATGAGAATGAGTTTGCAAAATTGACTGGAACTGAAGACTTGCTTTCTGACATATGATTTACAGCGAGGCACAAATTCTGTCGGTCAAATACATTCGTGTTTCTGCTAAATTGTTATTGTTGTATTTCATAAGAAAAGTTCATTTTTTCCCCCACATTTGATTAATCTTGCATTACATTCACACTTAAAAGCTTGTGTACAGTCTTTCCTTCCATCTCGGGGACAAGTTTGAAGCATGTACGAAAACTCGGTTTCACCAAAACCATTTCTTTAACAACTTTTATGAAGAAAATAATATTTTAGTGGAAAGCGCTCAAGCTGAGATTTAATCTCTTAGGTTGCCAAGCAGAAACAAAAGTGGCATCCTCGGTAAAACTAAAACCAGAACAGAAAAGAAATAGAATGTTTTTAGCTGAGGAAGAGGATTGAAAATTAACTTCCAAAATACTATACAATTGTCGCCGGAATTACGAGAATCACAAGCCATGTACAAACTACAAGAAACACACCTTAGCCTAAAGATCCTGAGGAAGGTAACAATACCTCCAACAACTCTCTAAAATTACTAAAACTGGGTACTCCATCTCTATCGGCGATTGGAGAAAATTGAAGACAAAGAGTGAGCTAATCCCAATACTATGGTGACCTTCACTTGCCCTCTTTTTGGAATTGGTCTCCCATATTCCTCCCTTCTTGACATGTTTTCTGATCCAATCATCATCATCTCTGTCCTTGCTCGGGCCATCTTGAAATTCCGATGTGTTCTTACCAGTACCGAATCCGGTGATTGCTGGAGTCGCTTCGGCGGTTTCTCTGGTGATATAATTAACTCACCACTGCGTCGCGGGCTGTAGCTAGGCACTCTTTTTGTTTCTGCTTTGCTATTTTGCTTGTTGGGAGCGAAAATGTATGGTCTCGGGTATATATAATCGAGCAGTTTGGTAATGGCCCTGGACTTTGGTGAAATTTACATGTTATGCCATTGTTTATTCTTTATCTCCAGTAGAGAAATGCATTTTGAGAAGTTCTCGCATACAAACGGTAAGATTACGGAAAGTTGACAAGAGAAGTGCTCCAGTAAAAAAATTAATGAGCGAAGTGCTCTCATGTAATAACAATAAACAAAAAATTGAATAACGGGAGAATATTTGAAAAAATAATACAAAGTTATAGGTAAAAATAAATTTTCTGCTTTAAGTTAAAATAGCTTTTATAATATTATAAATAAAGATGTTGTTAGTTATTTCATACAGTAAAAATTATGAAAATTATTAATTGATGAATAATTATTCACTTTAATTTATTTTTTCTAAAACCAAAAAAAGATTTGGTTAATGATGAAAATTTTTATGTCTAAGGAATGATTTTGTAATGTACAAGTGTATAAGTGCAATACATAAACAAATGCTAACATTAGACTTCAATTGTGAGGACATGTCACCTGAAGTGACAAAACCAAATACTGTTTTCTCTGTTCTACTTCTTTCAGTTTAAAAAAATATCGTTTTTTTAAATATTTTACGTATAATCAGTAAGATAGATAAATTAAATAAAAAAGTAATAAGGGTGATATATATATATATATATTGTTCCGTTCACTTTATTTTCGATCCATTGATCTTTTCTTTTTATTCTTCTTTGTTTTTTCGTTTAACTCGAATTGAGTTTTCCTAAAAAAAAAAAAAAAGAAAAAAAGAAGAAGAAGAGAATTAAGCTAAATTTTGTGTTCAAATGATAGTGATTCAAACTAAATACAGTACATAATTTTAATGGCATGTTGATGAGGAAAGGGTACATTTAAAATTAGAAAGCAGACATGTCTGGTAGAAGCAAAAGAAAGAATTTATTAATCAAGTGGCATAAAGATCACGTGGGAAATTACTCAATATTATTGGTACCACCAAATCCATTTAGCAAAAGACAATCTCATTGACAAGGGAAACTAGGGACACCATGGCTTTCTGTCATTTTCTTCATCTTTTACTTCCCTCGGTACAAAAATTATTGATATTTTATTTTTTAATTTAAACTTAATTAAAAAAAGAAAAAATTAAAAAAACAAAAAAAACATGTAATTTAATTAAAATACAAAAATAAACACATAATTAAAAAAACAAAAATTATATATTTTTTATATTTTTTATATTGTTTGTTTTTTGTTTTTGGGGTTTTTTTTTTTTTATAATTTATGATTTAATTTTTGTTTTATAATTAAAAATATTATTTATTTTTAAACAGAGGGGTACAATTTCCATATGGACTCGTGCATGGAATTAAGATTCGATTTACTTTTAATTAGCCGCATTAATTAATATGTTCTCATGTATAAGATGTTTTACCAATAATGACTATCAATATTCGCACAAAATAAAATGTTCCATTAGGGTCTACATTTATTCTTCCTCATTAAATTATTGCACTGAAGATGACATGGCTATTAATTTACAGACGGTGGAGAGGGAGAAATGAAGCCACGCATATTATTTTCTAATGTATATTATTATATGTCACTTTATTTACTTTGTCTATTAGTATTTTATTATTTGTAATTTTCCTTAAAAGTTTTTTTTGCGCCTAGATTTTTATTAGAAATAAAAATTTTTTATTTATTTTAGTTTTAATAATATGTAGGAATTGAGTTTTTTTTTGTTTTATAAAATTATATATTTGTTTTTTTATGAGCTGTATGATTTGGTAAATAAAATTCTTACTCACCCCTGAAAAAGAAAAAAGAGAATTGATTGACATATTGAATAGATCTAATTAATTTTCCAACGGTCTGGACTCAAGTTTCACTTACTAATTGACTCAAATTTACACTTACTCTTTGATTTTGGGTAAGGATTTTGATTGTATTAGCATGATTTTTGGCTTCAAAATTAACTGCGATTATTTTTTGCAGTACATGTTTCACTCTATGAAGTGGAGATTTAGAGTGCTAAGTGTTAATCTTATTGTTGCATAAACTTAGGTTAAACATATATATTATATACGATAACAGCATTAAAATAGTGTCGATACAAAGTAACATTAAAATTGTACTTTGCGTCTCATCTTAATTATCGCTTTACTCTTTTTATAATAATTAATAAAAAATAATAAATATAAAATATAATTTAGTAAGTTGTTTTTAAAAATGAAGCATTTTTTTTAATTTCAAATCTGTATATTAATAAGATTGAGACCTCCAACAAATTTAAGTAAGCAGAGTTTTGTTCAAGTGATCACGATCTTTTGGAATATAAGAATACCGTTAAAAATGATAATTATTTAAAATAAAAATCTAATTTTGGTAAAATAAGCATTAAAATAGGACGGAAGGTGTTGGCTTGGTAGGGTTCCACACGTATATAATATGTTTCCAATTGAATTTGGAAAAGATGTGCGTCCACACCTACACTATTTAATATTTCAAGAAATAATTTTTTAACAATCTTTCCAAATTAATGTCTTTTATTCGCTTAAAAATCTGCACACTACTTGATTTTAATTTAATGTTGCTAAAATTTGTTCATTATATTCTTTTTATTTCAAATTTAAATATATTTTTATTTTTTTAATTTATTTTCAAATAAATAATATTTTATTTGTTTAAAAAATTCATTAATTAAATATTTATTAAAAATAAACAAATACAAAAACATAAAAAATAAAAAAATTTTTTTAAAAAATATGTTAAAATTAAAAACATCACTTATTTTAAAATAAAATAATAATAAATTACTTCAAAAACAAAAAGTATTTCTTTTATTAGGCAAATATGACCATAGAACGGTCCATTGCTCAGAAGATTCCAAAAACATGTGAGGAAAAAAGTGCAGGAATCGAGTTTTGTTTTTTTCGTGTCAAATTTAAATATAGCAGACAAATCAGATTTGATATCTAGGGAAATTACTTTTGTTGCCCTTCTATTGCAATCCTTTGTGTTTTTTTAACATTAAAAATAAATCAATTTTGACTAAAATAGGTCATAAGAATGGCAGACAAGATTCAATTCCTGTACTGCCTTATGTTCAAACAGTTTAATAAGGCAAAGGAAGGTACAATGAATTAAGACTTTGTTGCAATCAATTTTTCTCTCTTCTGGAAAGGAAAAAAAGAAAAGTTTTGTATTGGATGAAGCTTCCATGAAAAGGAGCTTTTTTTCCTTTTTGTTTATTTCTTTTTGTATCCATAGCTTAGTGGAATTATAAGGCGATCTAGGGATGGTTTGGTTAGACTGATAAAGAAAATAATTTTGGTGATAAAGTCAGCGATAATTTTATTTAAGATTTGATCGAAAAAATTAATTTCAAATTATTTTATTTCACTAGTTATATCATAATGACGGGATATATAATTTATCTCATATATATAGGATAATTAATTCCGTGAAATATTCAATTCATAAGAATAATTTTATTTATTCCATCCTTTCTACCAAACGACCACTTTAAGTACTTTATTATTCTTTGTCCAAATTTAGTGGATAAAATTATCATGTTCGAAAAAAAATCTCGACATGGTGGTATATATCTAACTTCATAATTAGGTTAGTCACTAGTTAAAGGGGTGATAACTTATCTGATTAAGCAGCTGCAAAAATTTTAATTTTGCTAAAATCCGAGGATATTTTATGTATATCAAAATTGAGAAAAGTGAAACGAAACAGTAACCACGGCCTTATAAGTGGCCTTTAAAACTTATAAGAGTGACTTCATGAAATTAGTGATCAACTTTTGATTAGAGGTCTTAAACCTTTTTAATAGAATTTATGTATATAAATCTATGCAAAAAATTTATTATTGTTATTTTTCGTACTTATTATTCATAGTGTAAATGCTTTTTTTACAAGATATTAAATCTTTAAAAATCATAACAAACATTTGATAGTGATGTTATTACTTATATTGTTCAAAGTTAATTTAAATTAATAAATAACTAAAAAAAATAAAAAAAATAAAAAAAATATAATGATTTTTTAATTTTATATTTTTAATATTATTAAAAAAGAAATAAATTTTTCTTATAAAGATTTTGTACTTTTTTCCGTAAACTTTAATTAATACAATTTTTTCACAAAATATCTCTATTTTGAATTTGTGATCTTTAATTTTTTGTACTTACTCTAAGCCATTTAATAAAAATTTGGTGGTTAAATACCTAATTATGATTTATTTTCATTGACCAAATTGATTTAGTAAGGGATAACTTTAGAGAAGGTTTGCCTTGAAGCATAAGATCTATGATTTGCAAGGCAAAACTTTTAGAGAACATATGTCCTAAAGCATAACTTCTACCACTAAACATATGCCTGCGATATATATAACTCAGGTCAATCGATGTCTTGTGCACAACTTGTACTATTGGAGTTATGCGTGTTTAATTTCTTTTGTCTGATAAGATAACTCACAGAATCGCACTTACGTTTATCGAGCACAACTCTTATTCTAGCATAATTTCTTTTGCCTTGGAAGCATAACTCATGTCACTAAAAATATAATTTATACATCGAAAGATAACTCAGGCAACTGAAGGCATAATTTGTGTCGTAGTTCAATTTTGTTGCCTTCAAGCATAACTTGTGTAAGTGCATTCACGCCTTGAACATAACTTATGCCTTAGGTATAATTTCTTATACCTTGAAATATAACTTGTGTAATTGAACTTATGCGTGGGGCATAATTTTAACCGAATTTACGTCTTGCGAATTTTCTTTTGTCTTGCTTTATTTTTTTAATAATTAGGAATTTGAAAACTTAAGGTTTCTTTTTTTTTTTAAAATTACTTAAAGCCTCGAAGAATAAGAATTAAAGACCAATGATTTTAAGGAGTAAAATTAAAACTATGCGAATGACCGTTAATATGAAACGGTCCAAATTTCAATCACACCTAACTTATGCCGATTTTAAAATTGAAAAATTATAAGAAAAATTTTACTATCTATTTACAATACATAACAAACGCTTTTAAAAAATTACAAAAATAGCAAGCTATCATACGATCAATTTTTCACCTTCTCCAATTGCAAATCGAATTTCTCTTAACTCAATGTCCGTTTCTCTCTCTTCCAAAATTTTTCGAGATCTTGTCGATTCTCTCTCTCTCTCTCTCTCTCTACTACGACATGAATTTGACGCAGAGAATTTGTGATCTGGAGTAAAGAAAATGATTCAAACTTTTGGCGAAGAAGATATAGTAGGAATTGTAGATCCGAATTATTGACCTTCTTATTTTCCGTAGCCGCTTGTTTTTTATTCCTTTTGGCCCGATTTTAATCGGGTTGTGACAATTGTGTGCTTCAATATATTGCAGATACAGATCTTTGTTAAGACACTCACTGAAAACCATCACTCTTGAGATCGATTTTAGACACCATTGACAATTTAATGTTACACCGTAAATTTCCTAGCATATAGATGGCCTATATTCGCGTGTTGGTTAAGAGTATTTGAAAGCCATACATGTAAAAGGCCCGGGAAAGATCTGACAAGCGCTGTCGGCGCGTCTAGCGCAAAATGCGACTTATAAATTGCATTCCGGAATGCAACTTATAACCGTATTCCAGTATCGTTATTTTTATAAATCGCATTCCCGAATGCGATTTATAGTGAAATTATATATATGCCCCCACTTCTTGGCTTTAATTCAGTATATTCACTATATTTTCCGTAACGAGAGAAAACAGAGGGGGCGAAGGATATGGATAAATTGTCGCCGATTACGCCGCCAAACGCGGGCCCAAATTCAAATTAACCTCGTGGACCGAGGTATTTAGCAAAGCAGAGCATTCCTACTGGGAGCTCATTTCATAAAATACCACTGACGAATCGTCGAGCCACGGACCTAAGGTAAGTAGAATTGCTCCAAACTAGTGTCTATGTGCTCCTAGCCGTAAAGTGAATACTTCAACCTTCTCCGACTAAAAATTGCAAGTTTTCGACCGTCTATAAGCCTAAGTTTAGGCTATAATTATATCGAAAGTGACGTCGTCCTTCGTAATAGTGTTGTATTTAGTACTAATTGACGTGTATAAGGAATGCAAAGCTTGGGAGAATTAATGGAAAGACTGACTCGAGCCTCATCCGAGCGCCGAATAACTCGAGGTTAAGGTATGTGAAGTTGTTCTTCAAGAAGTTAGTAAGTTTTAGTGTTATGAATCATGTTAAACTCCGTATTTGAAACTCTAGTTGAATGCCGAGAATTGAGTAAGTCTCGTACATAATCGGTTTGCGCTTGCCGTATCGTATTTCAATCCAAAGATAGAGCACGCGCCAAAGGGCGAAGTTAGCATTTCTGCATCTGCATTAGTTTATTGTATGATTAGCAAGCATGTTATAGAATAAAAAGAAATGTATTTTCGTAATATAAGCTAGTAAAGTATTACGCTAGGACAGACGAGATATTGCCACGCATTAGCCAACGTTTAAAGAAAGATTTCGTAATTAGTATACGTAAAGAATCAACTTAGTACGTAAAGAGACGTAATAAGAATTTAGTTTTCGATAATCTTTTTCGCTTATACATGCTTGCTATTTATATGTGCTAATTGCTTGTTGAGACTTGCTGTGGCGTGAGGTCTCTTATCGAGCGCTCCCGTTCGCCCGTCAGGTGGATCGTGCTCACCACCGAGCGGTGGGTTTCCGTTACTCCAAGGAGTGGCATGTCGTCCCCAAATTTTGATGAAGATGGGATGAAGCTTTCCCCTTACAAAGGGTCTGGACAAGACACAGTGCAGCCCGCTTCGTATAGCCCTCACAGTTTTTGTGTCCAGAAACTGCACCCTATCGTTACTCTGTCTTCGTACATTCAGCTTATTACAAGGTGTGTAGCTCCTAAGCCGTATAGCCCCGTTGGAGTTTGTGTCCGGGGATCCACTTGACCTGCTATCGTTTGCCACGTGGTCCTCCCACCTGCATACTCGGCTATTTACATCGGAGGCCGAGGCTCGAGCCGAAGACCCAAGGGGGCTTCTGCAGGAGTCTCGAAGTGAGCGTGATGAGTGGAGTGACTTATTTTTAAGTGTGTGTTTTGACCGTAGGGGTATTTAGATTGTTTGTTTGCTTGTGCCATCCGCTTACGGGGCTGGTATTGGCCTTTGCTTGCTACTCGTATATCTATCTATGTGTTATATATTAGTTACTAGACAAAGAAATGTCACATGGCTGTGCACGCTCCGCCTTATCGCACAAAGCATGATCCGGGCCTATTTCGCTTATTCAGATTCAGCATTCTCCCATACGTGATTTGCTAGTTATGCTATCTATATTCAATCGTCAGCTATATTATTTCAAGAGTTGGCATACTCAAGTATCCGGCACGACGCCTGGGGCGCCGCATTACTTGCCCGCAGTACCATGCTCCAGAGGCGATCCCGTGACTCCACGCCCATTGAGTTGTCGCCCCGTCATCCTGAGTCCGATTTCCGTGAGGTGCAGTTCTTTTCCTCATGATGCACACATGGGTGTGCCGCCCCGTTCGATCATTTCTATTGTTACTCATGAGGCTTGCGCATTGTATATACATCTCCCGTATCGCTGAGCCTGGCCGCGAGGCCGTGCAAATTGTATAGCCGTTTAGTATCTCTCAAGTATGATTGGCCGTGTGGGCCATTGTTTGATAGTAGTGGTGACCTTGCTCGTCACGTAGCCCTCATTTTTCTTTACTTGTTAAGTTTCAAATGTTCTGGTCAGCTGTATATTACAGTGTAATGTAGTGGCTATAGGCCCTACTAGATGGCCGTAGGCCGTCGTTTCATGCGCCCACTATATAGCGCCTTGTTTCGTGAACCCGAGATAGAGCTAGCTGTGCACCGCATGTGCCTCGCCCACCGCCAGTAGTCCAGGTCCGTCTGTGGCACCAGCCGCCCACCCCCAACGCGGCTGGGCACAAACTTGGTATCGAGCGTGTCGTGTCCTGTGGAGTCCGTGCCGTGCTAAGTAGAGTCTTGTCTATGGACGTGTTGTGCACCACATGCTATAGGCGGTGAGGCTTCAAGGCATGATATGATGGTTATTCTTCTTTCTACTGGGCCGTAAGCATAGAGCCAAGATAGGGTTGAGTCCCTAAAACTTACCATATTCTTGGACATGTGATACAAAGGCAGATCGCATTACCCTATTACTTTAAGATCGTATATAGCAACATAAGAGGATACCATCCAGACATAAGAGACATAAAGAATAAGGAGGTACCAGAGGCTCCAAGATAATACCTTATCTGCATTTGTTTCCAAGACAACGCTGATAACGCTGTAATAGAAGTCGGGTGATAACGCACCTACGAGTCGACTTATTTATTAGATATATAAAGATCCGATTAAGATATCGATAATATCGACATCAGATAAGTATGAGAAAGGAAGGAATGTTGATTCCCCACATCCATCTCTTCGTACGTGGTACAGCTTATATGTTTTTATTTGCTAAAATAAGCAGTGGCTATTCCTACCTTTTTGACCTTGATTCCAAGAGACAAGAAAGGGGCATAAGAATTGAGGAGACTGCCCAAAACAAGCAAGAAGTGAAGGTAGATTGATTAATTCCAAGTAAAGTGTTAGCGAGCGTAAAGAGCAAGTAAGACCTAGCTACCCAAAACAACATGTAAAAGACCCGTCGCACGAACACCTAGTAATAGTCAAGTTTCAGCCGAAAAGGCCAAGTCCGCCAAATACGTTGATGTACAGCTAAGACACACCCGCAAGATAATAGATAAGTGATTCAAGCCAGGATATCGAAGGTAGAAAGGTCATGTGAATCGATAGGTCTCGACCGCAAGTCGTAAGAAGTATGAACTGAAACTTGACCAGCAACCTTATTAGCAATGTAAGGCAGGTACTTCAACCCCGTGAGCCTGCATTTAAAGCAAGATAAAAGGGAGAAGCAAAGAATACCAGACTTTAAGTGAAATTAGAATTACCCTGCATTAACAGTATCATGTATTAAGGACTAAGCCTCTGACTAATGTAGCTAAGAGACAAGAAATCGCGTCGAATGCCGCAAACATGTCCCGCTTATGGAGGCTTTTCAAGAAACTACCTATCGAGACCTAATCTAGTGTGGCCTAGAGATAAGGCCCAAAGTAGACAGTCAGGCTCTCAATGTAATCCTCTATGGCCTCATAAGATTTGAATGTTGACCCCACACGTGAATGAGTGGCTAATTTCAACAAATGGTAATTATTATAACTAAAGCTATATGTTTGTTACTTCCTGAATTGCTTCAACAATAATGAAAAATGATAAGAGAAGGGTAGAGATACCAATGTGACTCGCAAAAGCTAAGTGTATCAGCGTACGCATGAACTCAGAAAGCATGTCGAGATTGTGTATCACTACGTAATTCTATATTTATCCTACGTAGTTATTGATACGTATAATAGATATGCCGTGAGTGCTTGTTCATGGTGGGTTACAATCACAGATGCCGATTAGTGCTAGAAAGCATATACAAATCGTGACCGCAGACCCCCTTGCCAAAAAAAAAAAAAAGAGAAGAAAAAGAGAAAGCGAGAAGAGAAGGTGCAGTTAAGTGTGACCTATGTATGAAGCCATAGAAACCGCTCCCGCCCTCGCTATTGAGTCAACAGAATTATATGTTTGCTGCTGCACTAGGCTTTAGAAGCTACCGTGAGTTACTAGCTCGAATCGATGGCTAGATAATAAGGGCACATTAGGCGGTCTAACGACCAAATGACGCCGTATTAGTAGAGAAGCATCCCTAAAGATCACAACATTAAGGCATGTACTGTAAATCCGTAATTAGAGACCGAATAGGCATACTTCGAGATTAGCAATACCGTAATATTTCCATGTTGGCAGTTCTAGCATGCAGCCGTAAGGGGCCGATAAACTCTAGCTATAACTCTAGGTAGAAATTACCCGTTAAGCCCGCATAGTAAGCCGTATGACCGTCAATTATATGCCAAGTTCTCTAGGGGATATGAATATGTTGTATCGGGCTCAAGAAGAGAAAATGAAGTAGCAAACGCCCTTAGCTACAAATCGTTAGGAGTTTGGCATACTTGTAGCCGAACAACAGAGTCTATCCGGGTAGAAATACCCCACCGTCAATTTAGCCGTTCGTATAAATGTAAAATGAAGGGTAATGTGAGCGGTAATTCGTAACATCGTAACTGCATCTAGCTTGACTCAGACATACCAAGGCCTCGGGGAAGCAAAGTGAATATGGATTTTGTAAGGTGATTACCCCCTGTACTCAGATATAGACATGACTCTTACATGTGGTGATAGTTGATAGACCGACCCAACCGCCTCATTTCCCGCCGTGAGAACTACCTTCCTACCGAAGATTGCGTCGAGTTGTATATCCGAGAAATAGTCGATTGCATGGAGTGCCGATCCATTATTTTGGCGTAGGAGCACAGCCACGGCTAGATTTTATAATAAGCTGTGAGAGGTCTCTGCACGTTAGATTATTTGAGTACCGCATTCCACCTCGATAGATGGACAAATTGACCACCATTCGACGCTCGAAATATGTCACAGCGTGTGTGCTGTGGATGTAAGTGGTAGCCGGGATGAGCATTTTCCCTTAATTGAGTTGTTTTGTAATAAATGTACCTATCACTCGCCTATTCGTAGGGAACCTTTGAGGCTTTATACAGTAAAATGCACGCCGATCGGGCCGGGTTTGAAATAGGAGAATCGGCCGTTGATCGGGCGTACATTGTTCGGCTAGCCGAGGAGAAAATAAAGCGATCGTAGAACGCTCATTGACGTACGCAGTCGCCAAAATCATATGCGTATATACTACAATAAAACCGGAATTGATGTGAATGATCGGGTATTTTTGAAAGTGTCTCCGGCGAAAGGGGTGATGAGATCTAAGAAAAAGGTAAGCTCAAATTTTGAAGGTCGTTCTCAGCCATATCAGATCAAAGAGATTGAGAACTAAAGATATTGCGTCCTGTCAAAGTATTGTGGCGTAATGAGAACCGAGAGGAAATGACGGGAGGCCGAGGAAGATACGGGTAAAGCTAGATATCCTCATTTTGTTCCGTGCCCAGTCGCCATGGTATGCCGCATTGTTATCTATGCAAAACACCTTACAGCTTGTTTATGTATAAATGAGAAAGATTGATGTTTAGCTATCAAATGAATCCTATAGTATCGTGTGGAGTACCCGTATTGGACTTTTCTCAGATTTGTGCTTTTGGGATAGTCCATGTTGTATGTGGGAAACTCTCATTTAAACTTTTTCTAGAAACAAGTTGAGTAAAGTTGAGAAGTCCTCTTAGATAGCAGCTTTATTCGAGGTAGAATGTTCTTAAGGGGGAGGGAGAATGTTACACCCCGTAAATTCCCAGCATATAGATGGCCTATTCGCGTGTTGCTAAGAGTATTTGAAAGCCATACATGCTAGAAAAAGGCCCGAGGAAAGATCTGACAAGCGCCAAGCCCAGCGTTTCGCCGTTAGGGCAAGGTGATTTATAAATCGTATTCCCCGAATGCAATTTATAGTGAAAATTATATATATGCCCCACTTCGCTTTTAATTCAAAAGATATTCACTATATTTTCCAAACGTGAGAGAAAACAACAGGGGGCGAAGGATATGGATAAATTGTCGCCGATTACGCCGCCAAACGCGTTCCAAATTCAAATTAACCTCGTGTGGACCGAGGTATAAAGCTACAGAGAGCATTCCTACTGATTTTATTTCGCGAAATACTACCACGAATCGTCGAGCTACCTGGACTAAGGTAAGTAGAATTGCTCCAAACCAGTTATTCATGTGCTCCTAGCCGTAAAGTGAATACTTCTCCTCTGACCTCCCTAAAAATAGCAGTTTCGATCGTTCGATAAGCCTAAGTTTAGCTACACTTATATCGAAAGTGACGTCGTCCTTCGAATAGTGTCATATTTAGTACTAATTGACGTGTATATGAATGCAAAGCTTGGGAGAATTAGCCGAGTACGACCGAGCCTCGTCCTGACAAAATGGTCAACTCGAGGTTAAGGTAATGTGAAGTTGTTCTTCAAGAAGTTAGTAAGTTTTAGTGTTATGAATCATAGTGAACTCCGTATTTGAAACTCTCTGAGTTGAATGCCGAGAATTGAGTAAGTCTCGTACATACCGGCTTGCGTGCCGTATCGTACAAACCAAAGATAGAAAAGCACGCGCCAAAGGGCGAGTTAGCATTTCGATCTCGTAATAGCTTTTTATTGTATGATTAGCAAGCATGTTATAGAATAAAAAGAAACATTTTCTAATATAATCTAGTAAAGTATTATCATTAGACAGACGTAAATATTGGCTACGACAGGGCTAACAAGCAAAGAAAGATTTCGTAACCGCATAGCCGCAAAGAATCAACTTAGCAACGTAAAGAGATCGGGAATAAGAATTTAGTTTTAGATAATCTTTTCAGTTATACACGCTTGCTATTTATATGTGCCATTTGCTTGTCGAGACTTGTCGTGGCGCGAGGCCCTTATCGAGCGTCCCCGCCGCCCCGGGTTGGTGATTCTGTCGCCTGCACGAGCGGGTGTGGGTTTCGTCACCCAAGGAGGGCACAGCCTCACTGACGAAGATGGATGAAGCTTTCCCCATAGCATTCTGATAAGATTACAAAGTGTATCCTGCTTCGTATGTACTGCTGAAGTTTTGTGTCAGTGGGAAACCGACCCTATCCGCATCGTCCGTACATTCGCTATTACAAGCTGGTAGCCCGGTTTCGTATAGCCCCCGCCAGTTTGTGTCCTGTGGATCCGCACTTGGCCCGCATTGCCTGTACATGGCATCCTCCGACCTGCATACCTATTTATGGGCCGAGGCCGAGGCCCGAGCCGAAACCCAGGGGGCCGGCAGGAGCTCCGGGCTGAGCAAAGATGGTTTTATTAATTATTTTGGCAAGTTTGAATCTTTAGCAGTATTTAGATTGTCGAGCTACTTGTGCCATCCCGCTACGGGGCTGGTACGTCTTTGCTTGCTACTTGTATATCTATCTATGTGTTATATATTAGCTACTAGACAGTGTGCCGTCGCGTTTGGCTGTGTACGCTCCGCCTCATTTCCGCATGTAAAGCATGATCCAAGCTTCATTTCGCTATTCATATTCGCCATATCTCCGCCATACGTACTCTGCTAGTTATGCTATCTATATTCACCGTCAGCTTATATTATTTCAGCTTGCTTTGCATACTCAAGATCACGCAGACGACGCCTGCTGGGGCGCTCGCATTACTTGCTCCTGTGCACTCATGACGAGAGGCGATCCCTCGTGACTCCGGCCAATTATTGAGGTTGTCGCCTCCGTCATCCGAGTCCTGATTTCCGTGAGGTGTAGTTCTTTTCCTTGTTGATGTACAAGATGGGTAGGCTCGGCCCCGTCCCGATCATTTCTACTGCTACTCATGTGTAGGCTTGCATTGTATACATATCTCCTGTAGTCACTGAGCCTACCGTGTGAGGCCGCAAGGGCTGTATAGCCGTTAGCATTCTGCTTTTATGATTGGCCGTGTGAGGCCATAGTTTGATGAAGAGTGGTGACCTTGGGTTTGCCACGTAGCTTCCCAGTCTTTTACTTGTTAAGTTTCGTATGTTCGGGTCACCGTTATTACGTACAAGCGCTATGTGCCTGATGGCCTGAGGCCGTGGTTTACACCGCTTGGTATAGCCCTTTGTTTTGCCAGAACCCGAGATGGAAGCAGCCAGCACTGCATGTGCCTCGACCCACCGCTAGTAGTCCAGTCCGTCTGGTGGCACCAAAGCTACCATACCCCTGCTATGGCGTGATGCTTAAACTAAGATTATAGGAGAAATCGAAGTAGAAAGATTTTATTAGCAATAATATTGTCATATTTCTCAAACTTCTGGCTCCTCGTGTTTCAAGGACAAAATTGATACGCCGTAATTTTTCAAGTTTTTTTTTTTGTCTTTGTGTATCAATGACTTAATTGATACATGTATCGCACGATTTTTTATGTATATAACTCAAAGATTGCTATGTACCAATGTATCAAGGCTTTTGTGTGTATCAACTATTTGTGACCAATTTGTTATTACAGGTATCAATATTTTCAGTGATATATGAATGTAAAATACTCATGTTGCTTTGTGTATCAATTTAGAAAATGCTTCGTTTAATTTTATTTTTATTGGCCCATGTGACGTAAGATTAATAAATTACAAATTGAAAATTACCCGTTCATATTTATCAACAGCGACAACCTATCATTTTTTATAAAACATTTAATGTTATAGAAATTTGCATATTATAGATTTTTTAATTGTATATCTTAATTTCTAAAATAATTACTATCAAAACTAATGACACCGTGTTTACGTACTATATTTGTATACGTATGTCAAAATAATTTTATGCTTATTAGTATGTAATTGAATTTTCTGTCAAACAATAACTTTCATTTAGATATATATTTTTGACACATGTATAATCACACATTTGGAAAAAAAATTCAAATCCGCAATGAGATGATACACTCCTAAGAAAAATAATTTCTCCAAAATTTGCGATTTCGTATTTAGAAATTACACAAAATGTAGAATTTTGGATTAAAACTTTTAAATAAGAAAAAAATGTCCAAGATCATAAAAAGAGTGATTTACTTCCATTAAATATCTGTAACTTCCTTTTTAAAAAAAATTAATAAACAACATCAATTAAGGAGTGATTGTATGGCTTGAAATTCTAGATACAATCATAATTATACAAAGAAATCAGACGTAAATAAGAAATACGTTATTTTCTCGTAATTTTAATAAATCATGTTATTTTATGTAATTATTTTACTATGCAATGCTATTTATGAAAATTTCTCTTTAAAATTTAACTACCAGCCACCACGATGATTCCGCTCAAAATAATACCCAAGGCAGTCTTATGTGGGCCATGGGTCGGACAAACCTAATTCCTTTTCTAGAACATATTTAGAAAAAGTACATTCAAAAAAACAAAAAAAGATCTAAACAAATAAAAAAAATAAAAAAAATAAAAAAAATTAACATTTTTAAAATAAAAATTACATAAATATTTTTGGCGTGATCCATAGACCCGGCTCAATCCAAACCCCATTCAAACCTTGCAGGGTGAGGGGCTTATTTGGATAACGCTAAAACTTTTTATCCTAAATGTACTCTAAAAATGTTAGGCCACCTCTGCACCCATTAGCCCCCACCTCCATCTCCAACATGATTTTTCAAAAATATTTTAAAATTTTCATTTGTTATTCAATATAAAATTTATAAAATTTTGGACATGTAAATACGTAATTTTTTTTATAAAATTATATATTTTATGTATATATTTTTAAAATTAATATATTATTTTTTTTGTTTTTTTAATTTTTTCTTTTTTTAATTGAAGATTAAAGATTAAGTTATTTATGTTAAGTATATTTGAAATCATTCACAGTTAATATAATTTTTACTTCATTTTTCTTATTGACTTCATATTCTAAAAATTCTAAAACCTATATGGTACGAACACATCTTTGGTGTTTGAGAATTTAGTTTTCAGAAATTCAATACTGGGAAATCTATTTGTGAAAGGTAGTGCATAAATTAGTGATGAATAGTAGAAAGTTTTAGCTGAGGAAGAAGATTGAAAGTTGACTCCCAAAACACTATACAATGGTCGCCGGAATTACGAAAATCACCAGCCATGTACAAAATACAAGACACACAAAACTAGAGATCCTACGGAAGGACAATAATACCCTCCAACACTCTCTAAATTTAATAAAAACTGATACTCTCTTCACTCCATCTCTATCGGCGATTGGAGAAAATTGAAGACAGAGAGTGAGCTAAACCCAGAACTATAGTGACCTTCACTTGCCCTCTTTTTGGAATTGGTCTCCCGTATTCCTCCCTTCTTGACATGTTTCCTCCGTTCATCATCATGTCTGTCCTTGCTCCGGCCATCTTTGAAATTTCCGATGTGCTTTACTGGTGTTGGAATCCGTGATTGCTGAGTCGCCGGCGGTTTTCCTGATGAGGGTGCTTGTTGCAGCAGAGGCTGTTGTGATTAACAGATCTGTTTGCTTTGCTTGATTGGAGTGAAATGAATGGTACCGTATGTATATATAGCTGAGTGATTGGTAATGGTCCCTGGTTTTGAATAAATTTACATATTAACCCATTATTGGAGCTACTACTATGAAGTACTATTTGACATTTCGTTGACGATAGTGACCTTGTTCTCTTCACAATATCCTTCTACTTTAATATTCTTTTGTTTTTTCTTCCTAAAATCAAAAGAAAAGAATTTGATTTGGTATAGTTGGAATTTATATTGGTGTCACGGATATGCTTAAACAAATTGTGACTTATTGACTTCAATTGTTAGGACACGTCACTTGAATGTGATAAATAATTAGTATGTTAGTGACACACTATTTGTTCCGTTCACTTTATTTCTTTTTCCATCCTTTTTTTCTGTCTTGTTCTCCAATTTATTAAGGAAAAATAGAAGAGATTTAGGGTAAAATTATGTCTTTAAAATAATTATATGGTACGATAGATATTAAATTATTATATTAAAATATTTTTTTAAATATCAAAACTATATGAAAATATTGCATCTGTCCCAATAACGATTCATACTCGATATAATAATTTTAATGGCAAGTAGATAAGGGTGGGGACAGCGCCAGTTAAGCATATAAGATATGTCTGATGAAAGCAAAGAAAAAATCCCATTAATGTTATGTGAAAATAATATTTTAAGTCAAGTTGCATCAACAACACATGGGAATTAATATTATTGGTACCAATTCCATTTAACAAAAAAAATATAAAAGTCATCATTAAAAAGGAAAATTGGGACCCATTAGTTTTCTGTCATTTTCTTATCTGGACTCGTGCATTGAATTAAGACTCGCTTTTCTTTTTAATTAGCCCCATTAATTAATTAATTAAGTAATATGTTTCATGTAAGATGTATCAGATGCTTCGCCTATATATTGAAAATGACACGGTTCTTAATTAGCAGACGATGTTTAAGATTAGTGAAAGATTAAATTGATCAAAATTATTTATATATTTGAATTATGATATATTTTAATTGAATATTTAAATGTACTGTAAAAGTATTTATATGTATTAGATATTTTTAGTTTAAATTTTGAATTTGTTTTTGTGTGTGTTCTCAATATATTATTTATTACGTAGATAAGGTTAGTTAACCGATTAAAATATTTCATATCCCTTAATTACATGCATCAATCTCAAAAAAATCATAAAGTCTTAAGCTTGTTACAATTGAGGTAGGTGTATATAATTAAAAAATGTGTTATATTTTATATAATTAACTTATTTACATAATAAACATTAAAAACCTGTATAAAAAACTTTTTAAATTTAAATTGAAAGAATCTATTAGAAACATTCTATAATTATGAGTCTAAATACTCAAATAGAACGGTCCATAATTTGAGTATCTAAATATATGGTTGTAATACTTCAAGAATTGTTAAATTTGTAGTAAATACTTGTACTTTTGATAGTGGTGATCATAATTTTATGTGTATAGCCACCATAAATTTGAGCATTAGGTTTGATTAGATGTTGACTTGGTAGGGTTCTCATTAATGCATATATGTTTCTCTTTGGAATTTGATAAAACATGCATCCACATTGCATAATTTTTCACTTACTATCAACTTTTCAATTTCAAAACTTGACCTCATTTTTGCTGCGTTTTTTCCTCATAAAATATAAAAATAAAAACTGAAAAAATGAAAGATATATGTTGAAATCTCTACATCCCCAATTTAGCAATACATAAATGAATGATGTAAGTTTATTATGTCTTTTCCATATAAAATATTTTATCTCCTCAAGAGAATGCAATTTTTTCTATATTAGTTCATTTTTTTAATTAATTACGATAGTTTAATCATTATAGATAATTGTATAAATCGATTTAGTGCTAAATTTATTATTTAAGTTCTTATTCCAAGTAATTTTATCTGCAAAGATAAAATTACAATAACAAAAAGAAAGTATATATAATGAACTTAAGACTTTGTTGCAATAATCTTTTACACCAACATAAAGCTCCAAGTTAGGAAATTTTAAAAATATAAATATCCCTCATGATTAGAAAAGATCAAAATATACAAAGAATTAGTAATTAAGATTACGTAAATTCTTTGTTTATTAAAAAAAAGAGAGATAAAACAAATATGATAATGAAAACCTCTTATTTTTTAAGGGTTGAAGGTTCCATTATTGAGACTAGTTTCCCTTTTTATAATTTATTTATTTTAGACCCATAGTTCAATGGAATTAGGATATTGTGATCCTAGTACTCTAATCTTTCCTTTCTCTGGAATTAGGATAAATTACAGTTTAAAAATAAAATACATAAATAAATATTAAAGAGATTTAAATTTATTATTATATAATTAATCTTTATCCGTTTAGTAATATAACTTTAACATGTCCCCTCCAAATTATAACAACAATCTAACAACGTCTTTTAATATTAAAATGAACATATAACGACAAATGTCAATCCTTTTCTTGCATAATATAGGATTAATTGGCACAAATGGAATTGCAAAATAATAATTAAGATAACATAACAAAATTGTTCTTATAAACTAATAGTAGTTGGGAGTCATTTTTTTTCCCGGGTGACAATTATTCATACGTACTGATTAAGTTATAAAACTGCAAAATTTTGGAACATTAGCTTGACTAGATCTTGACTTGGAAGGTTTTCACATTTTTATTTTCATTTAAAATGGTTGACTAAAATCAAAGGGATCAACTACTTTTTTTTTTTTTCAAACATAGCAGACAAACAAGATTTGATAGTACTATCTAGGAAGTTGTACTCTTTGATGAGATGTCCTTTTTATTACTACTACTACATACATGTTCTATTTAACCCTATATGAGTAGAGCAATTTGACTAAAATAATTTACAAAGAATAGCAGACAAGATTCCATGGTGCATCATTTTTAGGAAGTACAATGAATTAAGACTTTGTTGGCTGCTGAAGGAAAATGTTGTTTGTATAAAAGATGAAGCTTCCATGAATCAGCTTTCTTTTTTATTTATTATTTTTTAGATCCATAGCTTAGCTGGAATTAGATTGTGATCTAAGTACTGAATTGTTACTTTGTCCAAAATTGTGTTATGGTTCATTGATTTCATATTTTACAGAAAAATTTGCTACATAGAAAATGGCACAATAATTTGATTAAAATAGTTGAATTATTCTCTAGTCGCTACCATTAAGAACAGACACAGTAAGTATATCAGAAGAAATAGGGTCAAGGGAAGCAATATAAACAGAGCAATCAGAGGACAAACCCCAAACTGTCATATCGGCCATCAATGAATAAGGTTATCTTTCAAAAGTAGTTTCATCCCATTTGCTAAAGCTTGAAGAATTCTAAAGGGTCAAAGTTATTATTCAGGTTCGATACGTTATTGTATTCCTGCAGATATTTCTCTTTCTAACCAAACAATTACTAAAAGATCCCATCATGGATTCCTAATACAAGAGTCAAAATAGGGACAAGCATCCATATGATCCCAGAGACTTCTTAAACACATATTTTTTGTCCAATTTGATTCGTTTGAGAGATAAATTAATGGCCTTTTTTAATTGTACGTATAATCAGTATTCGTAGATTAGCTTATAGTTCAAAGCATCAGAAAAAGAATTCAATACTTGATTGTAATTTTGAAGACTAGTCAGAAAAAGAATTCAATATTTTTCTAAACAGTATTTTCACAATTTTCAACAGTAATTTCTTCGAAATATATTTATATATTCAATCATTTAAATAGGATAAAATTTCAAATGTTACCTTGATATATATAGTCGTGTTCCAAATAAAGCAGAACACTTGTTAAAATTTGGGTTTAAGGTCTCGAGGGCAATAGGAATTGAACCAGCACGGGCCTATAACCATACTGGGCTGCCCAAGTTTGAGTAAATGGGCTTTTGCTGCCCAAATTTGAGCCTTGTCAATCCAATAAAATAAGGTTGCGGAAAAGGGACATCGTAAAGTACGGTCTTGGATTTTTAACCCACTTCAACAAAATCTTTAAGAAGAAGATGACCTATGTTGCTTATCCAACCTAAGCTCTAGACTTGGGGTTGGGAGCGTTAAATAGGCAGTTTCAGCTGAATTTTATCTACTAAAAATAAATCGAGCTAATAAACAACGAATGTGATTTATCCGCTCAAAATTATTCGTGCTAAATGAGTTAAAGAATGGGTCATAATTCAATCCGTCCAATTGTTACTAAGTTTTACCTTCTTATTTGTTCACTTATAATTTGTATGATATATCAAACAAAACAAAATATCTTTTTAATAATATGTTAAAGTTTCTCATAGACCAATTTGTGCTGCATATAATCTCACTTTTAAATGATTGAATTAGGGCGAGTCAAAATTGGATTGAGTTAATAAAATAAACAAATCATTAACTTATTTAGACCGAAATAAATTAGACAGTTCATAATTTTATAAGCAGATTTTATCACTTTTAATTCTAATTATAGTGTGTGCATAAGTTAACTTTACCTATAAGGTAATAGTTCGAAATATTTCAAAAAGTTACAATAAAAATATTAGTGTATGTGTTACCAATTGGGTAGGAGAGTTTCGGTTATGTTCATTAGTAAACAATTCAACAGCCTCAATAATAACTTTTGACTGTGAAAGCAAAATTTGTGACCAATTAAATAAATTTACTTTATTAACATGTTCAGAACTCCTGCCTTATGAATAAAATTACTTTATGCACATAACTTATATACGTTAATAACAAATATTCTTTAAAGTTACTCTTGCAAATTACCTCAAAAGTCTCAACAAATGAGTAAGTAAATATGCTAAAAAGGTCATTCATATGAGAAATTATATAATATAATAGAGTTATTTAATTTTATTTAATATAAAAATTATTTAATTTTAATTAAAAAACAAAAAAAACCAAAATAAATAAAATATTTGTTATTTAAAAAATATTAAAATTCTTCAAAAATAAAATAAATTAATTTTTATGCCATAAGCATGATTCATAAATAAAAAATAAAATTAAAGAAGACCTGTATCTTATATATGGCCACCAACCTATAACTGTAATTTCTTTTGGAAAGGAGAATATTTTTTTTTTTATATAACCGAAGAAAAGAAAAATTAAAAGAAAAAAGAAAAAATTGTAATTACAAAAATATAATTTACATAATTATATATTCAACTTAACATTTATAATTTATTTTTAAAATGGAGAACTGAGATAAACAGATAGATACGAAAGAGAGAGAAAACAAAAATAATAAAAAAATTAAAGAGAAACATCAAAGGAAATAAATAAATGAAAAAGTGTTTAACTCCCCACTTCTTTTGTTTTGTTCTTTCTTTTGTACGTTTAGTTTTATTATTTATCATTTTAATGTTTTCTTTATTTAAATAGACAAAAATACTAGCTTATTATATTTTTTATTAAAAGGAAATTAAATTTTTATATACATTTATATATTTTATTATTATTTTAAATAACTTTAATATTTGAAGTTGAATTTTTATGAAAAATAAATTTGAAGAATATTGTGACGCCTCATAAATTTTTATGCTTATAATTTTGACCACTACAAAATTTTCTGTGAGGTCGATCGTATTAAATTTTATTTTATTTGTGGTGTTCATGTTTGCTAAGGATATAAAAATTTAATTTATTTTATCATATCAAATTTATTTTAATAACAAATTTAATTAAGGAATTTTCTAAAAGAAAACCTCAAAATTGAATGATTTTATTGATATAAAGTGCAAATTGAATGACTTTACTACTAATTTCTCATAGTTGAGTGATCTTTTCAAATATTTATTTCAAATAACTAAAGAAAGATAAATTAATTCATTCATCGATAAAACAAAAATTTCAACAAATTTTCAAAGAATGTACTTATCCTACGAGATCCATGTCATTTTCTCGTGTCAAGCTTGTTTTTACCCTTACACAAGTACAATGTTTTTTTTTTCTTTGTGTGTGTGTTACTTGTCGTGAAAGCATATGACTGTTTAACATTTGAGCACATCATCCTGAGCTAATCAACGAGTCATGTTAATTTCTGTATTATATGATTCAACGAAAGGAATGATGTTGTTTAAGTTCAGCAGCCACATTTTCTTATGTCTGATTGGTCTCAGCCCCATCATATTCACACCAAACCACTAACCACATTCCCTTTTTTTCTTTTTGAATGATTAATGTTTGGACTTATTTATTTGTCTTAAACTCTTAAGAAGAGTTAAAATGTTACTCAGGAAATAAACTAAAATTAGTCGTACTGTAATGTGAAGTTGAGTTAATATTGCATTTATATATAAATTTTGTTATAAATTTGTTTTTACAGCTGAGATGAGTTTAATTCAATAATAGCCGACTGCCGGAGGCATATGGAATTGGGGTGGTGGGGGATTGGTGAGAAATTTTCAAGTTTTACTTTAAACCCTTTATTAAATATTTTCTGAGAAATAATTGGATTGGGAGATTTCAAATTTTCTTAGGTGGGATGGATGACCAACATGGAATTTTTTTTTCAATGGTCTTCTAATTTTTTTTTTTTTGTGTGTGTGTGTGTTTCTTTTTTTAAAAGTTATTTTTCAGTTTTATTTAAAGATTTAAACAATATAGCTAGAAGTATTTTGGATGTTGAGGAAGGAAAAATTGTTTAACAGAGAGAAACTTTGTTCTAAGGAGTATATCTTAACCATAATTATGTGTAATTAAGAACAAATAGTAGAATGACGATGTAAGTTGGAACAAAGCAATGCATCATTCAGCATTGTTATCCTGTTAATTCGTTATCAGTTAGAAAATGATTAGAGTAAATTTGGACTATTATGTGCACATAAATCAATCCATATTTATGCTCCAACACATATTAAAGTAAATACTTCTCCGCTCAATTTTACTTATTCAATAGCCATAACATTTTTAAAATATAATAATTAATTATTAAATATTTTATCATAATATTCATATTAATTAATATTTAATATAATTAAAAAATTCTTAAAATTATAATTTAAAAATATATAATTAATTAATATTAACAATAAAATATTTTTAAAATATATTAAAATTAAAAGAGACTAATAAAAATAAACGGGTGGAGCAATAAATGTTCAAAAACGGAAAGGTTATTGGATAAGTGAAAGTGATATAATTCCATCCGTCACAGATTAGATATGATTAATTTTTGGAATTCAAATTACAGAGGAACTTAGAGGAACATATCTTAGTAATATGAGTGAGATTATTTCAACTTTGAGCAGCAATCTGTCATTTTGACATCATCAATAAGTCATTTCCTCTATATTTATTACAAACATGCATAACTTGTACAGTCAGGCCGATGCGACCAATAGGTCCCTTTCATCGTTATCCTCTTTGAAACATATACTGAGAATTGTACTACATCCACCATGAAAATTGATGTGTCTGTTAAGCAAAGCAAGTTACACTTCTCATTGACCTCAGCATGAACACATCTTGTATATTCATCAACTAAAGATATACTTGTATTATTTAATTTTTCATTAATTTTAATAGTTATTTGACAAGTAAATTATATATTTTATTATATAATGTTGATCTCAATACGCTTTAAATTTTTCAGCCAACACTTTGTACTTTCTTCTGCTTGTGCTAGTGACGAAATCACTATTGATATTTTTTGAGCCTTTCTATTATATATGTAACTACTATACAGGAATAAGTTTAGAATTAATTTAATTTGTGGAACTCCAACTTAGTAGCTTTCTTATTACAATTGAAATTCATCTTTATATTGCTTGTTCCTGTGTATATATATAAAGCATTCCCATCATATCAATTCGTCTACTTCATTATATAGTAGCTTTCATATTACAATTGAAATATATGTCGTATCGAACATGCTTTATAGATCTAACTCTACTCTATTTTATTCATTCTCAAAATCTTGAAATCTATCATATATTTTCTAAATAATTGAAAGTAATCCAAATTGATTAACATTACTTCTTATTTATCCAAGGAAATGATCTTCTATAATAATTTATGAATTTAAAGATAAAAATAACTTTTACTTTCTTTTTATAAAATTTAGAAATAAATTTGTAAAAGATTATAAAACAATTTGACCTTTGGCTAGTTGCAGATTTTCTTGAGAAAAAGATAATGAATGCCTATGTCATTAATTATTCTTAAATATAAAATTTTTTATTTTTTTTATTTTTTTTATTTTTTTTATGTATTTTAATTTAACAGAATATATAATATTTAAAAATAAAAACTTCTAAATTTTATAATTTTAAATTTTAAAATTTTATACTTTTATATTTGTTTGTTGTTTTGTGTTTTTTTATGTTTTTAAAATATTTTATTACTTGGTGTTCAAATGTTTAATTGAAACCAATCTTCGGGCTTCAGGAGTCTCCAACTGTATCTGTATGTATATAAACCATTTGAGCCCACTAGAAATGTCATTCTTTGCCAATCATTGAAACCAAATGGAAAAAAAAAAATCACCGCATACAATCCCCTGCACTTTGAGAAGGAGACAGTAGCTGCGTGTTACTTTCTTGATCTATAAAAAAAAATCCCAATTATGTCTTCTTGGACTACTACTAGCTTTCCAACCAAAGTCCCACATACTTTTTTCCATTCTTGGAGAAGTGATATTTGCCCCAAAAACCAAGTACTAGGTACTTTCCTTCTCTTCAAGGAAAATTCTACTTGCCTTCACTCGCACAAACGAGTAACCAAACCAATTTTCTGTCTGCAATGGATGAAGATTGCAAATTGGAAGTTACCTCAACTAATAATCCAGATGGGTATTCTAAAGAACTGGAAATTGCTGTCAGAGCTGTACATATGGCTTGCTTGCTCTGCCAGAGAGTTCAAGAAAATTTGCTATCAGAAAGCTCTGAACATGTCCATTCTAAGGGAGGATGACTCCCCCTGTCACAATTGCAGGTGAAATTCTTTGTTGGTTGCTTCTCGTCTTATCGTTCTATCTTGTGTTGTTATGTTTTTTGAACTTTTGGGTGTGTGTTTCCGAAAATGGGTGTCTTGGGAAATTCTAGGACCGTGCTTGGGGATTGGGGTTAAATTTGGGAAAGGGAAAAGATTGTGTCTTTTTTTGAGTAATCATTTGGGGGGTGAATTTTAAGTGTGATAATAGTTCAATTTTCGAAGGGGTAACTTTCTGTGGCCACTTTTTGGGCAATTGCTAAAAGGTGCATCCTTTTGGATAAAGTGCTAAACGAAGATAACAGTAATTTGGTTCATTTATAATTGGGAGAAAAACTAAGGGACCCAAGACTAATAATATGTAGCTTGTTGAGGATTGATGGTTTGTATTGCTACATGTATCTTATGGTGGAAGACATGGTTTTTGGGTGTCATTTTGTTTCAGTTGATGGTCAGATACACATTTCTGACTATTCTTTGAACTCGGGTCAGGATCATATTTGATATGCTATTGAATTGTATTTATTATTTGAGCTCTAGCCAACAGATGCTTTCCCTGGTGAAATTGAACATACTTTTTGTACTGCAATAGAAGGCTGTCTGGGACTAGGTAATACCATGTATCAATCTATGTTTTACAAACTTAAATAGACTTTTATAAAGCCTCTGTAACAGTCATCGAGCAAAAGATAACAACTGCATCACAAGTTCATTGCCTTTTGCTTTGTGGTGATTGGTCATTGACTGATTAAGCCAAATATGTATGTTGACAAGTAACAGAAGAGCCAAAGAAAAACAAGAAAAAATTGTGCTATGCTCATAGATGATCATTGAAGTTATTAAATCCTAGCGCTTATAATCGATCTTCTTTCTCTTGTCATTTTCTTGTTGCTTTACCAAGCAAGAAAACCAGCATAAATCATAAAGTCACCAGACAATATTGAGGTAACCGGGATTTTCTCCAAGAGTGGTATTCCTCCTCAAGGGAACAGTTTGATAATAGTACTTACATATTAAGTCCATGTGTCTTCCACCCAATAAATCCTATTAAAATGCAGCCTTCTTTCTCCCTAAGAAGTACAAATTTCTATAAGAAAAAACTAAGAGAGTAGTAAGCCTAATATGAATATTGTTGTTTATCTTATGATTTATATTCGGAAACCTTGCTGCTGCTGATGATAGAACAGACAATTATGCCATCAAAGTTTAAATGACTGACAATGGAAGACCATCCTTACAAACAAAGGCTGGTCTATCTTGATTGGAGAGTTCTAGAATCAGAATTATTAAATATGCCAGGCTCAGACTGGAAATAATTTAATGTTTGAGCATCAATTGCTTTGTTTCTAAAAATGTATGTCTCTTTCCTGTTGCAACCTATGTTAGATGGAATCATTTATGGTTAGGATCCTAATTAGAGTGGGTATAAAGAAGTATCATGTATGGTACATCCTCTTTATGTCAATTTTTTTTGTAGTTTGTAAACATTGCAGTATGTACCTATACCCGTGTCACTCCTGTTCGACTTGGTACCTCAATAGAAATTAAGGATCCATGTAACATAAGCTGCAGTTGTGGTCCAATATGTGAAGTTGGATTTATAAATTGAAAAGATTAGGCTTCACTTGCTGATGCCATGCTCTGGTTTGTGTCGTAAGCTTTTTGACATTTCCAGAGTGAATTTCCAAGATTATGGTGTATTAACCATTTCCTTGATTGAAATTGCAACATCTTCTTTCTTTTTCAAAATGCCAAGATCTGTTAATCTTGATCTTGTTAGATTGGAGCGTCCAAGCAATTGTTAGCTGGGTTCTGTCCGAGGCCTTTGGCAATGAGAACGTCTGTATCGTTGCTGAAGAAGATGTGGAAGCGCTTTCAAAGGCTAGCTCAGTTGGCCTGTTAGAAGCAGTAGTAAGAACTGTGAATGAGTGTCTAGCCGATGCACTGCTTTGGACTGAAAGGTCCTGATACTGATCTGGATGCTAAAGCTGTTCTTGAGGCCATAAGTCGGTGCAGCTTGGCAGGTGCCATAGGTAGCAAGTTTTGGGTACTGGATCCTGTTGATGGCACATTGGGTTTTGTAAGTGTGGAGATCAATATGCCATTGCTTTGGCATTGATAGAAGATGGAAAACCTGTGCTTGGGGTTCTCGGATGTCCAAATTACCCTATGAAGAAGGAATGGTTTTAGTTATCAAAATGGTTATAGGAGAATCTTATTCAAGTTGTCCCTCCCTACATCTGAATCTTCGGATAGAGGTTCTGTACTTTATGCCAGGAAAGGTGGCGGGAGGGCTTGGATGCAACCGTTACTGCGCGGAGAAAATAAGTTTGTGTGGCCAAACTCTGCAAGGGAAATCAGAGTATCCTCCATTGATAACCCAGAACTAGCTACCTTCTGTGAACCAGTTGAGAAGGCAAATTCAAGTCATTCATTCACAGCAGGACTGGCTCATAGTGTTGGACTTCGGTAAATATCTCTCATGATTCCCTCTTGTATTCCAAAATTGATCTACGGTCAAAATGTGTAAACTTTCAAGATGCTATATTTACGATTGCTTACCAGTTATCTGAGCATTTAGAATCTATTTCTGGTTATGCTTAACCCATGAGACAGCTACAAATTCTGACTAGTAAAACGTTCATGCAATAATCAACTGCAGGAACCAGCCATTACGTGTATATAGCATGGTAAAGTATGCAGCCATAGCTCGAGAGATGAGATATACATGAAATTTGCCCGAGCTGGTTACAAGGAGAAAATATGGGACCATGCAGCTGGTGTTCTTATCATTGAAGAAGCCGGTGGAGTGGTGACAGATGCAGGAGGGCGTCCACTGGACTTCTCAAAAGGTGAATACTTAGAAGGACTTGATCGAGGTATAATCGCTTGCGCTGGAGCCAACCACACGAAAAGATCATCCGGCTGTAGATGCTAGCTGAACTCCTCTTGCCTTTAACCTACATATTATTGTATGTTACCTAAAATGTCCAGCCTATTAAATGTTGTGAAATGGTGTGCATAGGGCCATCTATAAATAAATGATACTAGCATTTGGGTACTGATTATTAAAACATTGAATATTCATTCTGTACAGAAAACCAACATTTAACCCAATTGGATGATATTAGAGTAATACTTTGAACCATGTGAATAAGAAAGGAGCAGCAGGGAGTTAAAAGAAATTTATTGCATTTCTTCTGGGAGTCAAAATTCAACAGCGTCTGCGAATTTAATTCATTAAAGGAATGCATTAACTTATTGTCTGCAAATATCACCTTCGTAGACTCATTGGAGTCGTCTGCAAAAGTGAGTGAAATTTAATAGGATGGGCTGGGCGTTACGTTATAGGGGTCCAATTTTCTTTTAATGTCTCTGCCTGCTGCTTTTCTAGTCACTTTGAATTCGTTTGAAATTTAAGTTTTATTTAGATATATAATTTAAAATTTTTAAGATGAACATAAAATTTCATAAGGGCTAAAATTATCAAAATTTTCCTGATTCTTATATAATTTTATCAAATTAAGTAAATTCGTAACAAAATATAATACACTATCACAAAATTATTCTAAAAAAAATACAATACTTATTGATCGAACTTTAGATCAATAAAAAGTGAAAATTTGAACATGAGCTTGTAAAATAAGAGACTAATATTGAATATAATCCTCCCACATAGTTGACAAACTTATATCCTATATAAATGGTTAGCAAAAGTTAGTAAGAGGCATATCAACAATAAATTTTATTTTTATTTGAAATAAATAATTGATAAATATAAAATGGTGGAGTTTTTTTTTTTTTTTTTTTACAAAATATAAACTTGTGGGTTGAATTTTGTCGTTGAAAAAGTCCATATCATGATTTGAAATCCCAAATCAAGCTTTTTTGAGAATTTGGGATTTCATCTAAATATCAAATTACTTGTGATTTAAATCGCACGTTCAAGTCGCTGCATTTCTCAGATCTTTATCCTTTTGTTTCAATTATTTTCCTTTTAGTATGTTTTGAAAAATATTATCTCTCTTTCTTTTTTTGGCAACTTCTTTTAATTTTAATTTTTCACCTGACATGTTTAAAACCACAAAATAAAAGGACATTTCTCAGACATTCTAAATATATTTAATAAAAGTTCATAGAATTTAAAAGACTTCTTTACTTTCTTAAAAGCTCATAATGCTCAAACCAAAAAGACACAAATTAAAAATGCAGTGAGTAAGAGACACTTGAACTCCACAAAATTCAAAAGTTCTCTTTACATTTCTATATTTGTGTCCTTGCTTGACCGTATTTTATGAGTATATCCTTGTTTGATTGTATTTCTGTGATTATATAACCTTATATCGATAGTGGATGAAGGTTTTACCTGCTCAGAGGAGCTCAACGAAGGATTTCAACGAAATATTTTCATGGAGTAAATTTCCTGTATTAGAAGCTTTGAATTCGATCTCACTTGAGGATTTTCTTTGTGCAATTTTTGGGTATTTCGAATAATTGAAGAAGAAGATTACAGGTTTAAATCGTAGAAATAACCTCCTGCAATAGTATAATAGAAGATTGTATATAATAATAGTTTTTTTTGTTCGATGCATTCTTAAATGCCCCATATAACAAGAGGTTAGTGCATCAAATTCTCCCCTTCAAGGAGAAGATTTCAATGAAGATGCGTTGTTCTAACGTTGGATGTTAGGAAGTGCTTCCACTGTGGACAAAATCTCAAGGATTTTTGTATCATGTGATTTCATTTATAAATATATTGTATGCACGGAATATAGTGTATCAACTACATTTTAAAATCAATGTCTCTACGTTTCGCGATTAACCAAATTATCAATCATATTTTGTATGGAAAAATATTATTGAAAATAATAATTTAATCTCTTACAAATCAATTTAATAACTTTGTCAATAACATAGCAACAGTTTGTAATTGGTAATCTTTTAAAAGAATTTTTTAGGAAAAAATAAATTTCGTTACTATTTAAAAGCAGTATTCCCTTCAATCCAAAATAATTGATGTCTTATATTTTGGACCACTTAAATTAAGAAATTCACTTATTCCTAAAAACTTACGAGATATTTTGATTAAAATGCTCTTAATTGAAAAAAATTCAATTTAGGTTGAGATACTTATCACAAAATCTGTATACCGAGTTAGAAATATGCCAAGAACAAATTTAAATAAATAAATAAAATACCTTCTTAATTTTATAAAACATCAATTATTTTAGATCTTAACTTTTAAAAAGCTAAAATATTAATTAATGTGAACAGAGTACTTTACCCTAAAAGTGAGCAAAAACAATTTATGTTATGCAAAATCATCATTTTGTTTTATCTTTAAGAAAAACACATTTATCTTTCGAGGTTAGTCAAACAAAACTAAAATTTTGAGTGTTGGAAGTATTTATTTTATTTGTTCAATTTTGAAAAATAAGCATTAATTTTTAATATATTAAAAAAAGATATGGTTTTTTAATTTTTAATTTTAATATTAATTATTTAGTTTTTAAAATTTAAATGACATATTATGATAAAATATTTATATTGATTATTATTTCTTAAAGAATAAGTAAAAGTCTAAAGTAGATATAATTAAAAATAAGCGGGAGTGTCATTCAAAGGACAATTAATGTGAGTTGGCCACAATAAATTCAAAGGAGTTCCAATCTAAACCACCATCTTTATATGGGTGCTGTCTAACGTGTTTCCAATTTTTATTATTTTAATTTCTATTTTTTGAATTATAGAATAAAGTTTTAATAAATTAATAGTAATTACTAAATTAACAAATATATGCATTATTGAACACATAATAGTTATTTTGTCAGTCTAATAAAGTAATAATCTTTTTATGATTTACGCGTTCAAACCTAATAAAATTTAATAATCAAGTACAAATTTTCAATATAAAACCAAATAACGAATATACTTTGTTTAATTTTAAAAATTACGGGTAATACACCATTTCAAATTCAAAGAAAATATAACAGTTTAATTTGATTTATACACCCCTACTTGTATGAATACCATATTTATTTGTGTCTGTTAATATAAATATTAACTCTCTGCTTTCTCTAGAGAGAGCTTCTCATTCTCATTTAGGGAAGATTTCTCATTAAGGCATCCCATCTTCATCCCAACATGCCTAATTTATAGTCCACCCTATTCTTCACTTTCTCCTCTCTGAGCATGGCCCTACCACATTCATTCTCCCCAAATCTCATACCAATTTTTTCTTTTTCAATTTAACTATCTGATATTTTAAATGATGTGATTAATTGAATTCGTGGATGAGCGGATAAATATATCTAATTTATAGTTCAATCCATTCTTCACTTTCTCCTCTAACCAGAGTCCTGGCCTATTACATCCATTTCTCTCAATCTCATACTAAATTTTATGTTTTTTTGATTTAGCTATTTGATATTTAAAACGATGTGGTTAATTTGAATTTAGAATTTAAAATCATGATTCAAGCTATTTAAATCTAAATTAAATAACTAATTAAATTTTAAAATTCAAATTCAAGATTATTCATTAAAGATTGACAAATCTTATTACACTTCCTCGATGATAAGTCTCTTACGCCTATACAAATATATACACATGTTCAGGGGCAAAATTGAAAGAAAATAAGATTCATCTAAACTGTTTATTTAAAAATACATTATAAAATAATTTCTAGATGTAATTGAATGGCTTTTATGAAAAATTTATCTCTACAACTGTACATGTTGAGACCTTAACACACATTAAAACAAGGGATTAACTAGATATGCATAATATAATCTTGTATAGTATAGTGTAATAAATTGCACCCACCCTACCCTTATTATAAAGTCCCAACTACCATCCACTTATAACTATCTTCTTCTTTTCTTTTCTCTCTCCCTCCCCTTAATTTCTTCAATACTTTTCCACCTCCCTTTCCCATAAATATTACTCAATTCTTCTCCTCTTTCCCCCAAAGCCAAAAACAAAAACAAAACAAAACAAAACAGAAGAATGAAGAAGAACTCACAACTAATTCCTCACTCTCTTAGCCATCTTGCTCGTCATCACATTCACCTGCACCTTGCTACAAGACACATCCATCCACAAAACCACGCCGTAGAAAATACGAAGAAAGGAGGCAGTGGCGGAGCTTAGAATAATAATAATAATAATAACAATAATGGAAACGGAAACGGCGGTGGGCCGTTTGGAGGCATTTTTGGGCCTGGAGGAGGGTTTAACATTCCTGGGCTTGGTGGAGGAGTATATGGTGGTGGATTTGGAGTACCCAAAAGGTGGAGTTGGTGTGTGGATCATAACGCCCAGTGTTGTGTGCAAGGAGAAAGGCCCGTGTTTGGGAAAGAAACTTAGGTGTCCAGCAAAGTGTTACAAATCATATTCTAATGCTGGAAAAGGGTATGGATATGGTGGTGGATCTGTGGGTGCAAATTCATTGATTGCAAGAAGAAATGTGTTGCTTACTGCTAAACAAAAATAAAATGGTATTTACCTATATAGCTAGTAAGTTAACTATATTTATATTACTTAATATATGTGTTGAGAGGCATTTTGATGATGGATGCTGTTTTATGTTTTCTTTTTTGATGGGTCATCTCATGTGGAACACTATGTTATGTAGCTAAGTTCTGCAGTTATATTATAAGTAATAGAATTAATGATGACAAATTTATGTTTGGGATTGGGATGTTACTTCTTCATCTTAGCTTTGGAATTAAGAGGACTATGAGAAAAATATTAGTGAAATGACGTAATATTTTGGGACCCCATGTATTGTTTGAAGGCAGTGGGGACTGGGGAAGCTACTATATTGTGTAAATGGAATAAAAATATATATATATTTTTTTTAATGAATTTTTTGGCTAAAAGTTTTGTCCCCGCCACTATTTGAAGGACATACCTTAGTATATGTGGAGTCCAGAAGATATAAGAGGGTTATAAATGTAATTTAATACATTTTCGAATGTCATGTTGGATACTTGTAAATCTAAAAATTCTCAATTGGTAGATTTGGCTCGATTAAAGATGTTTGTACTTTGTGGTTATTACATTGTCACTCACATTGACTAATAACATGATTATCAGATTAATGCTTCATTAACACGGCTCCAAAAATATTTACTCCACATAGTGATATGCAGATAATTTGAACTCGGCTCTCTCATAATTTTATGCAATCAACTTAATGCTTCATTGTTTTCCACTGCCTTTTCAATTGCAATTCACTTAAAAAGACAAAACTCAAATCAATTCTCTGCAACAAGTACTTTCAAATCAATTCATCACAAGTATGTTATGTTTCATTTATATTTCAAATCACACACTTGAAAAAAAGAGTTATCAGAAATGAGTAAGCCAGAAAAGCATTTTAAACATGCAAAGATTGTGTCTCCAATAATACAAAGGGGTTCTATCTTTTACACTAACAGCACTTTGGTCAAAGTAGTCAGAAATAAACATACATCACAAAATGATCACTAAACATATGAAACAAACATATCTGCCTAACCAAAACATATGAAAACAAGAATATCAGCCAACTGAAATAACCAATTTCTATATCTGCTAAACAACTCAACCGCATCCTTCTCCAAAATCATTCCTCATTATATTGCTGCCTCTAGGGCCCTCTAGCAGCTTCTTGTTTCATCTATGCAGCTTTACCACTTCCTCGGAAATACATGTATACTTGCTGCATTATGAGGGTACACGTAAACCGGAAGGTCAGATTCTGGGCTAGCGTAAAGAGGATATTTTGGGAAGTGAAGAAATAGATAATGAGTCTGACCTGGATAACCCAAATGCTCAGCAATGACTCGAGACAAAAAAGCCCAAAACCAATGAAGTAGAAAATCTAAGAAGGGAAGGACAACAGATACATGTCAATATGCAGAACTTCAATAGCTTGAGTTTAAACTTTCATTAGAAAGCATTTTTCTATACTTCTTCTTCAAATTAATGAACATGTCAGTCCATCCAACAAAAAGGAGTAAAAGGTACGATATAGACACTATGGATTGTGGCAAAAATAGTCATAACTCACCCCAACAAGTACATTTTTGCCGATGAGATCTACCGCAGGCAGGATGCCTCTGTTCCAACAAATAACAGAACATCAGATCATTTTAACAGTTAGGCTACTATATATAGATGAAATCCAAGCAAACTTCAATAGCAATAAGCTTTAAGAAGGCAGAATTTAGTGTTTTGGTTGTAAGGGAATTATGTAACTAGTATTAAGCCAGAAACAGTGGATTTTCCAAGTCTTTTTTTGAATAAGGTGACAGTGCTTTCTAGCTTTTCTACTACTGTGCGATTATAGGAAGCTAAGCTTAAGCATCTCAAAATAACTTTAAAGGACAGTTTTACAACCCTATTAAAAAGTCAAATGCAATATGGAACTTACGTAAGGGATTTTCCTCTGAAGACTACTGGAGGAGCAACAGCAGCAAAGTGATGAGAATGAACGATGTGAACCTGCAAACAGAGAAAAATCTAAGTGACAGCTGCACAATTGGGTCAGATATCTAAGAAAACCTTTGACTTTGTAATATGGACTCAGGTACAGGTATGTACCCGGTAGGGTACTACCTTCACCTTGTTGCAAGTTTCTAGTGTGTTTTGAAGGGATCCTTATGAAGTACCCATTCCCATGTCATTCACGTTGAGCATATGACAAGCAACAAAAAGTCTATATAACATAGACGAAAACAATTGCATAAGGAACTTACCAAGTAAAACAAGAAAAACCATGCAAACTTCATGGCACCCTCAGTTTCTCGTGACCAAATACCTTGATTAGTAGGAGGGAAAAACAAGAGAAAGAAAGAATCCAAACAGTGGGATAAAAAGAAGGTGAGGCAAAATTGTAAAGAAATCAGTTTTCTGCCTCATTGACAAAATTTTCGAATTTAATACTTCAGCAATAACAACCGACAAAAAAGATCGCATTCAAAACTATTTGATGACTTTCTTACAAATCAGTTCAATTAACCGAAAGACGGGAAAGTTTACCTAAAAGCACGATACAGAGGACGATACCACATGAAGTAGGCTCCAGGAACACCCGATATGAAGTAAATGATAGAAAGGAACCAGATCTTTACATCTACAGCCAAAAACTAAAGTAAGTACTCTTGACTTCATCAAATAAGTAATGACATGTCGAGACGGGGGAACAGGCCGATTCAATATACCTCCTTCTTCTTTAATCCATGCCAGTGGTAGCTACAATGTTCCATAAAAGGTATGCAAAAAGTCCTGCTCAGAATCAAGTATATATCTCATTAGCAAGAGAAAAAAATCCACATACAGTACAAAATGACGAAACGTAATCAAAAGAATCTTCAAAAAAAATTATTCCAGACAGACAGATCTATCAAGTTATAACAAAGAATTTTTTATTCAACAACCAGAACAACTAAATACAAGCAAAAAGTTTGTTTGAGTTGCAATTTTCGCGATAAGATACAGTTACACTGCTGATCAATTTGAGTCCAACTAATTTTCTGACAATTCTATCCAAACTTTGCTAGCCATTATTTTCTACTACAAGAAGTTGTGATATAGTACTTCTGTGTAGTTTTTAAATATGTAAATTCTATTTAAACGAATCAAGGAGTTGACGTTAGAATGGATGTGTTGACACACTCGCTCCGAACCCCACAATTTTTTTGGATGGAGGGAAATACTATATAAGAAACAAACCAAAATAAAATATACTCCAAAATAAAATATACTCCATTATACGGTGTTCCCAAATATAATAATGTACCACATGGTAAAGTAGTTAACATACCCAAGAACGTTGTAAATGCAACATATTGTAACTTTTGAAGATGAATTGGTATTTCATTTGCAATATCATGATGGATTATTGGAAAGAACGGAGGCCAATTTTTCTCCTCGAGAACAATGCCGGGGCTGCAACTCAAAATGAAATAAACTTGTAAGATACTGCATAAATCACAGGACAGAAGTTCCATCTGAAATACAATATTCTACAAAACTTGCAAATTACTCGGGAAATCAGAATTGAAAGTTGCATTTGAACATCAGAATTCTACTAAATGTGGGAAAGAATGGTGGAGACTGTATGATAAGTATAAGAAGACGAAAAAAAATAAGTAGCCCTAGACAAAAATCAGAATGCTCAATCTGGAACATAGCGGAAGAAGGTCCCGTTATCTATCTTCCCGATGTAATTAGAAACTATATATGGTTTTCTCCCTTTATATTAGTAGTTTAAATGTCTACAAATATTGCAAGAGTGAATATTCGTGGAAGATCAAAAAGAAGGATCGCAGAAGGATAAACGACTGAAAAAAATAATTGAAGCAAAAGCAAAAAGCTATTCCCTCTTGCCATCTTCTCTTCTTTAGATCCTGCAAAACAGAGAAACCAGATAAGTGAAAAATAACTTCAATATACCACCAACGAAGAGCTGATCTGCAAATAGAGGAAAATATATTTTCAGCTCAAATAGATCAATGACACTATTAACGAGAAGATGAGGAGGAAAGAAGAGTTGTAGGCACCAAGTGACATAATAGAAGGCAATTCATTCCAAATTAGAGAAATTAGACAGCTGTGACAAGTTCACAGACAGATTAACCCACAACCTCTGGCCCAAAACAAGTAGAGGCCTGAACAAGTTCTTGATTTGATTATCAGAGTAAGGACCCTCGGAGAATAGGAACAATATTTTGTGAACAGGGGAGTAACAGAAAGCACTCTACAGACCTCCTATCCCTCTCGTATAATTTTTAACTACGTGGATTAGACATCTTCCACATTTATCTTCAGATATCAGAATAAATGCTTCCTAACCAGTCTCTCCATTACATCACGGCAATGAGAAGAGGAAGGCAGAAAGAAACCCCTTGGCTGCAAGCATAACAATACCGCAAAAACAAGTAAACCACATTTTCAATGGCAAAACATGCTCTAGGAAAGCTCCCATTTATTTTCAAGAATATACTAAAGAACAAGTTTGCACCTCATCCATGTTCATCAGTGGTATAATCAAGCGCAATTCTAAATAAGAGAGATTAACCACAATAAAGCCCCAAAAGGAAAATCCAGAAAATACAATATTTGGAAGGAAAAAGAGAGGAGGAAACAAGATAATTCTGTTGATTTACTAAGGGAACTAACAAATCTCGCCATCTTACAAAGGAAATATGCAAAGTAAGAAAGAGTGTGATTATTAAACATTAGTTCAAATTTTCATTATTCCACACCTGTTCCCTCCGCCGCAATTCATTCTCCTTAGCATCAGAATTTTTCTTTCTTTTTCAGGTCCTGTAATTCAAATTAAGTTCAGTTAAAAACCATCATAGATATTGATGTCAAATAAGATAAAGATAACAGATATGCAATGTGCATTCAAACATTCAGAAAGTTCCAGCTACTCATATACTCATCAAGAGGAATATCAATTGATGCACAGATCATAGAAATCAGCTGGTTCTGGCGGAAGGGGTGAAAGTCTAGAGTTTGTTGCTGGAGTGCACACTTCCAGGACTGAAAAGTTGATAAAAGGAAAACGATTAAGATAATGCATCAAGAGGATGTGGCAAAACATGTTATCCATAATACTACTTCAAACACTTAAATGTAAGAAGCAAATACAACTACTAATCCTTCTTCTTCCTTTCTACTCTTACCTACACACCTACCCACCCACCCCCACCCCCACCCCACCCCCAAAAGAAGGTTAGTCACGTACATAAAGCGATACATAAGCCAATGCCTAGTTCAGATACAACTGCAATTTGTAAAGGTAGAAATATTGATCTCTTTAACAAATAAGGAAAATTGATTTCATGACCTGATGTAAACAGACTGAGATAGACAGATAGGATAGAGAAAAGTATATCCAACTTACTGTGGTATAAAATGCACCTCCGCCAAATTTTTGCTGCCCTGAAGATTTCCTCTGCCTCCACCATCCTGCAGCAAATTTCACAAGATAATTGAGACTAAGGAACGAAAAGAATTACATTATCTGACATTCGGCCACACAGACGCTATAATTTTGGTTCACTGCAAAAATATCTAAAATCCTGTGATGTGTTATGTGACATGACTCTGTGACATCATTCACTATACTTATGTAGCTTTAGACAGAAAATCCTATGTTGAAAACACATCAAGGATTAGAGGGTTCTCATATTCAAATATGATTTTTGTTCTCCAGAATGCCTCCAGCATTTACAGTATGAAGCCAAAAAAAAATAAACTTATCGCTTCTACTGCTATAATTTTTATGCCAATCATTTATATTAGATTGCACATATCTGAAAAAGTTAAGTCAGGGAACGGATCCACATAAAATCCTGGAGTTCCTTATCCACCACCACTGGAAACACTATTACGAAATGCATAATGGAACACATTCAAAATGAAAACAAAGAACCATTGTCCTTTAGACACCAAGTCTTAAACTGTTCAGACATGATTATAACATCCATAATCGTATATTTCAATTAGCATATTAACAATCCATAATCGTATATTTGAATATTTACGAAAGAAAATGTCAACTTACACAAAAATCAATCACACCAACTGAGATGGTTCCAAATCAATGAATCCAACAAATCACAGAAAAAAAGGAAGCTCCAGCTACACTTCTCATTTGATAAATAAGCTCCGACTCACACTTTTACAATAAAAACCATTGAGTCAAAATATATAAAACTCCGAAACAGCAAATTCAACTTCAAGCTATACCCTTTTCAAGTAATCATTGAACGTACATACCTATAACCCAAAACTTGAACAAGGTACAGCAAATTGAAATATTGAATTGCAAACCAGCAAAGAAATGAAAAGACCAGAAAGGAAAAAGATCATAACTTCATATTTAACCGGGCATAGCACGAGACCAGTAAAATCACTTACCCATCACTCAAGACTTGAAAAAGGAAAGAACAAAGAAATTTCACTTGCATAGCAGCAAAAACAGGAAAACCCAGAAAGGAAAAGAGAGCAACTTTCAGAACTAAACCACAAAACAAAACCGAGGGGAGGGAGGGGTTTAAGAGGAGGAACTTACAGCAAAAGGATTAACTTCTTCTTCATCGAAAGGGTTGTGATCATAACGGCTTTATTATTTCAACAAAACTTTTGCTATTCTCTGAATTTTGTTCAAAATAAGAAATTTACAGGGGAAAGCAAAGTATAGAAGATGAGATCTAAATAGTAAAAATAGTGAGAAAAGGCTTAGCAGAGAAGGAAAAAGGTAAGAGTCTGGAAAAAAATCAAGAAGTATTCTAATTTGAACGAGGAAACAAGAAGAAGAAAGGGAAGAGAAAAATTCCACTACAATTCTAGAGATAGAAAGGGAAGAGAAGAAAACAGAGAAAAGATGAAATAGGGTGGTTTTGGTCAGTTTTAATTTTTTTAATTTTTTTAATTTTTTTAATTTTTTTAATTTTTTTAATTTTTTTAATTTTTTTAATTTTTTTAATTTTTTTATTTTTTCATTTTTTAAATTATTGTAATATATCATTATAAATTTATATGTTTAATTTAATATTTTTAATCCTTTTAAATTAAAAAATATATAATTCTTTTCATGAACCTTTACTGGAAATTTGGAATTTCTTAATATTTTATACTTATATTAAAATTAAAAGATTGTCAAAAACAAAACAAAAAAATTAAAACCAAAATTTTAAAAGTCCGAAAAATAAATTATCACGGAGGGAATATGATTATAATCTTTGTATGCACCAAATTACCTAAAAATTAATTATGTATATTTGTTTACAGAAAATTTGTAGTATCGGATTACTAGTGAACACAAGGGTAAGTAACTTATCAGAAAATGATCAAATGATCTTAATGTATGGACTTTTAGTTTCATTTTAGTCCTAACTGTGTGATGAAAATAATTTTTTTAGTGTGTTTAAAAAAATGAATTTTAAATTTAAAGAAAATTATTATTTTTATTATCAGAATAAATTGAAATCGTCTTCCATAACCAACCTCTATTTAGCTTAATTTAAAGATATTTTAGATTTTCTTTCATACTCCATTGATATATTCACCCTCAACGTCTTTTATTTTGTAGTTTGTTAGCTCACGTGGTAGTGGACATGTCGGTGGGCTTTATTTATTTTGAATACAATAATATCAATTTTTTATATCATTTAAAATCAAATTAATTAATTTTAAAATACGTCAAGAGTTATTTTCATCATATTGATATATTATGGATCGAATGAAATCAAAGCTTATAGATTAAGAACCATTTTGATCATTTCTGGTAACTCATAGTAGCGTATCAAACAATACTGTTGGTGTTGAAATTAATTTACATGTTAAATTTATGAACAAAAATAGGGTGAGAAAGATGAACTAAAAGAGGACAAGATTCTTGTATTACTTGTTCAAGTTTGTCACCATAACTCTTCTCTTTTTCAACTAATATTTAGTAAATCCAAGTTTCCACTAGTATAAATAAGCTTCTAAACATAATGATCTTATATTAAGATTTTACATTCTCGTCATTTCCTTTTTCCTATAGTATAAACCTTCTTAGACTTTGGTTACAATATTCTTAAAATAATAATTTTTATTGTAAATATAAAAGTATATTTTTTTTTATTATTGAGGAGCTTGACT
>JACEIK010004384.1:0-14110 GCA_018107945.1 Datura stramonium
GGTCCAGTCCCTGTGGGATCGATACTTGGCTTACTTTAGCCATTTTACTACTTGTTCGACCACGTGCACTTGCGTGTAGTTCTCAAAAGACCCGAACAGTCGGCACTCTCAGAGGAGCTAACACCTATAATTGGGGTGATCTTCCTGATATCATCCACAAAATACTGTGGGTCCTCTCCCTCCTTAGATCCATGGAAAGCCGGAGGTTTCATTTGGGTGAAATCCTGAACCCAGGAAGCTGCTGCGGACCCGTTAGTATTGACTAGAACCACCTGCTGGTTCACCTGATTCATGATTGTCTATGCGGGAAGCTGGATAGCCGCTTTAAACTCTACGGAGGACACTGGGTCATCCTGAGGGGCTGCTGGAGTTGGTGTGGTAGGTCGATGAGCATTTCCGTCCCTTCTTTTGTTACCACATCGTGGAGGCATGATTTCACTTAAACAAAATAGAGAACGAGTTAGGAGAACGTTTCTGGAGTTGAACTTCAATGCAGGATAAAGAGTACGAACAAAAGGGAGTTTTCCTAATAACGTCTCATAGCCTCCGATCATAGGAGTGGCGCACTTCACACCCATGAAAAGTACTCTACTCGATGCGACTTTCAGACATCCTAGGATACTCTAAATGTAGTGCTCTGATACCAATTTTGTCACGACCCAAGTCTATACCCTAGACGAGATACGGTACTTGGAGTCACAAGTTACCCCAAGTCAACCCATGGTCTATCATAACATTGGCAATCTGAATAAAAACATAGTGGAAGCTTTAAAATAATAAAACCATTTATGAAGAAGAACTAAATCATAAAGTTTTAATACAACTTAAAATCTGGATCTATGCCTGTGTCTGGAAGCCATTTATCGATGAGTTGTTGGGACAAGCCCCCAGCTAGCTCTAAGTCTAACTGAAATAAATGTAACTCACAAGAAATAATCATCGTCCTTGGAAGATGAGGACTCACCACTGGTGCAGCTGAAAACTCCCGGACGAGATCTGCTAATGGTGCTGAGACTGAGAACCTATAGGTGTATTATAAAATGATACAGCATAAAAGGTATGCGTCGGTACTTGGAATGTACTGAATAAGTAGGAGAAACCATAACACGGAGAATAAAATAACTGAACTATAAAGACATGCAATGACCAACTAAAATGTTGAAACTGAATAAACTGAAATATACTGAGATGGTCAAAATGACCCTATCTGATGATCAAAGACATGCCCTAAATCTGAGATACTAATTAGAATTACTGTATTGAACTGATCTGAACAGAGTAATCTGAAACTGTTTTGAGATGAGCTAATCTGAGACTGAACTAAACTGAGTTAATCTGAGATTGAACTGACTAGTGGGAGAGCTATAACCGATATATAACCATGTGAGCTAGACGTGGAGTCCAATGTTTACACCCTATTGGTAGGACCCAATATACCTTTCTAGGATATAAAGGCATGAACTGGGTGATCACAAGTCTGGGGCCATAAGGCCAATAAAAATAATCTACGATGGCAACATAGTTCTGAGAACCTGGGTGCGCTAGAAACTCCGATCTGCTCGGTGCTAAGTCCTACTTCCACTGGATAGTCCTAGCTGACTACTAAGCTGATAGATCGAAACTGGGGCCCAAGACTAAGTCAGGAATACCTATCTAGAAGTACCCTGAGAATCTTATCGGATTGAATTTTGTAACTGGTATTCTAAGACTGGTCAGAGCTTCTTATCTGGAAGCGCCGTAACCATCTAAAGAAAAAACTGTAATCTAAAGTTGGGATTCTAAGGCTGGTCAGAGCTGCTTATCTGGAAGTGTCATGACCGCCTAATGAACCACTAAAATCTGATAACTGCGTCTAATACTGAGAACTAGGAGGAACCACTGACACCTCAAGAATTAATTGTAGTCAAACTGATCAGCTGACATTTCTGGACAACACTAAGTGTAATAATCTGACTAAAATTTCCACATACACTAACAATATGGGGATCTCAAATATGATAGAATCAAGCTACATGGAAACTAGTCCAACACGCAAGATTCTAAATTCTACTGAACTGAGAACTAGGGCTAAATCATTCCACTAGATACAATTTTCACATATTTCAAGAAATAGGGAACAATAAAGTAGTTACAAATCATGAGAAATATTCCACTTGAAATCTTAAAGAAATTAGTCTGACAATTCTTTACATTTCAAATCCACGTGGCTAAACTGATAGAGAAAATAGAGAAGATTTTGTGGACACAAGGGAAGAACTATTCCCTTGTTGAATTTTCACATATCTGGCTAAGAAATCCCTGGAGAAGGAATCTTGAATTTCTGCAACTAATGAGGAGCCCTAGATTTTGCTTGAGAGAAGTGACTTGTGTTCTACGATCAATTTATGAAACTTCACATGGGGAATGAGGGGGAAAACCGTTCAGTCCCTCTAATATCTCTGAAGTTATACTTAAAACGACATAGTTTAGGGACTAAATAGATGGAAAATTACAAAAATATCTCTGGAATAAAAATTTGACAAATAACCGATAGGGACCCAATGGGTCACTCAACGAGTCGTTGGTTGAGACCACGACTCGTTGGGACCAGTCATTGGTCCTACTGCCTGGGGGTTGAAAACACTTGATCTGGCAGCAGGGGACACCACGATCCATTGGATGAACGAATGAGTCGTTGGTTCCTCCCATGGTTACTGTACAAAAAAACCTATAAAGCTTGACAACGGGTGACACAATGACTCGTTCATGGACCCAATGAGTCATTGTGTCCAGTCGTTACCTTCACTGGAACAAGTTTTGGATTTCTGAGCTTAAACCCCACAAAAGGTTACAACGACTCGATGTGGGACACAACGAGTTGTTGTTTCCACTCATCATCACTAAAAGGGGTTTCTGGGTTCTCACCCAATGACTTACACAGACAACGACTCATTGATTGAGTCGTGGGGTCCTGGAAAGGAATTCTGCGCTGGGGAACCAACGAGTGACAGGAAGACTCGGTTCTCACAATGGGTCATTCGTTGTCTCATGGGTTCCTGAGAGACCAAATACTGTTGATCTCGATTGATACAATGAGTCGTTAGAGCTGACCATGATTCATTGTCTCAGTCATTCTGAGGCATTTTTCTGGTTTTCTTTCAGATTTTTCTTGCAAGGTCTAAGTCTGGTCTAGGAAAGTTTTGGGGTGTTACACTTTTATGCACTTTACTATTTTCCTACTATCATAGAAATAGAGATAAGGGAGTGGTCAAGTAGTCTTAGAGTTATCGAGAGGGATGCTCAGTTAATTGATATCAACCTGCAACTAGTAACTCAAAAAAAAAGAATAAGTATAACAATTTGATACTTCAACCGGTTTGTAGAAATTGCCAAGACCTTGGATCTTTCATATCATCTGAGAAACAACCAATCATTCAATTTTTTTTTCGCCTTTAAGTTAGTTTAGTTAATAGTATAAACAATTCTTTATGAATCATTTATTTAATTTAAATAGGTTGAATAATAGTTTAAATTGGATGAACAATCTAACAAGTCTCTGTGGATACGATATTTGGACTTCACCTCCTATATTAATTGACGATCGTGTACACTTGCTCGTGTGTTTGGATGCATTTAAGTTCTTGGTGCCATTGCTGGGGACTTGGCAAAGATTATTTTTCTAGTTTGAATTTTTATTTAGCTTTCTAAGTTTTTATTTGTTTTCTTATTTTTGGTGCACCTCAGGTCCCAAGTTAGTGTATACGTCGTGTCGCGACGTTAAAACGGGAGATTGTTGGGAGGAAACTCAAGTAATAGTGTAGTTTTTCTTATTTTTTATATAGTGTCACTTTTACTTTTTTAAAAATTTTGTGTGCAGAGAAGGGAAAGTCTGAGTACCCAAATTTCAAGCTAAGGAGTTGTCACGACCCGAGTTGGGACCCCGTGGCGAAACACAAGACCTAGAACCACGAATAGCTCTAATATAACCCATGACACACACATAGCATGAATAAGAGCATTACTAAGCAGAAATAAAGCTTGAACATGAAATAAGCGAAAGTCTACATAGCATAATAACATGAACATAAACGTGAACCAACATTGCTGAACTATCTATACATAGTTGTTTGAAAGTCTCTGAACATTTGATGAGCTGATGGGATAATATCTCCAACTAGATCGCTATGTTTGAATCTATAAGACATGAACAAACAGAGACATAATTAAAACTAATGTCCTCAGATCATGAGGACTCACCAAAATTAGAATAAAGCTAGACTAATCGGGAGTAAGCTAACGACGGGACTGAGACGGATCACCCGAACTTATATCATGAGATGATATAGCATAGAGTATGCAGTCAGTACTTTAAATGTACTGAGTATATAGAGAAAGTAAAACATGCTAGTAAATGATAGTATGAAATCATAAGTATATAGAGAAAGTAAAACATGCTAGTAAATGATAGTATGAAATCATGAGTATAAATCAAGATACAATATGAGAGTAAGGTCAACATGCTAAAAGCCATATATCTGAAGTATACATAATCATAAGTTATTCATTGTAATCTGAACATAATGACCCAAGTTTTAGAAATAGAAATCATATAGCATACTATTCTTAAAATCATAAGTAAAAAATCATAAACTGATCAATGGGTCAATTATACTATAAAACATAACATTTTAAGTCATGAACACAAGTATCTGAAAACATGAGGAACAATGGGAGGCTTCGTCTTAACCGATAACATCATGATAGTGCTTACATGATGCCCCAACTATCTTGCTCAAGTGGGCAGATCCGTCCCAAGCTTGCCAAGGCTAGAAACGGTTAAGGCGTGATATCACTTGTGAGTCCCTATAGGATTTGAATATGAATATATACTTATGGTGGCACGTAGTTCTGAGACTCAGGGTTTGCCTAAACTCCTAGCCTACTCGGTGTTAGACACTACTCCCAAAAAATATTTATATGACTCATAATCATTATCATGAAACATACTTGAACTTGCATGGGCTAGCCAAAACATGAAATCATAATCATACTTGACATGCATGAAATATTCGTGAAAAGATACCATAAAATTGGCCATGACACTTGAACTTGAATTTCATGAAAATAATACATGCTTGAATAAATCTTCATAACTTCAAAATCATGGAATCATAATTTTAGGATTTCATAAATATTCATACATACGAGATAGTTCATCATACTTGAAATCATGGCTAATAAACTTGAAATTCATAAATCATGCATAATAGGGAATAATCTTCATAAACTTAAAATTATAAATTAGTAAATAAATTGAGAGTCAAATCTACCCTATTAGCCATAAATCATCAATTGAAACATAAGAGAATTGAACCCATAGAGATAGCATGGAAGATTTCATAGAATTGGGTAAAACCCTAGAATTTCAACATAACATGATTGGAGTCTTAAAATCATAGATTAGGGATAAAATTGGGCATGAGGGTGAAAGAATTCCCCCATTCATGACCCTACATACCTAGGTAAATTGACTCCTAAACTTATCTTGAAAACCCAATAAGATTGGAAGAGAATTTGAGGAAGAACCTTAGCCTTGATCTTGAGGAAGGATCTTCAATTCTCTGTTGTTTTGTAAGAATGGGGGCTTAGTCAAGGTTAAAACTCTTAATACACTCTTTATTTCACGACCCGAATTTAGAGTCCGGACGTGACATGGGACTTAGAACCACGAATAGTCCTAAGCTAACCCATGGCATAGCATAATTCTAACATAGTAACAACTACTAGAACATGTCTGAGCAGAAGCTTAATTAATATAACTAATAAAAAGGAAAGGATAAAGATCTAATTACAATACTGAATCATAAGCTGAAACTAACACTTCACTGTCTGAAAGCCTTTATTAGTCTGATGAGCTGATGGGACAAGCCCCCAGCTAACTCCAAAATAATCTAAAACTAAAAATATACTGAAATAAAAAACATAACACCCATCCTCGAAAGATGAGGACTCACCACTAATGGCTGGTAGGAGTCGGCAATATGCCTAACCGCGGGGCTGAGTCTAAATACCTGGATCTATATCATAAAATAATATAGCACATACAACATGCAGTCAGTACTTGGAATGCACTGAGTATATGAGAACGTAAATAAAGCTAGAAACATGCTAGTATGTTGATAAATACTCAGTTGAATAAACAACTAAAATGCATAACTGAGGTGAAGTAAAATGACCCTATCGGAGATGCATAGATACTGATAAAATATGCTTGTTTGAAAACATTTAATGAAATATAAGTAAATCTAGTTTTTAGGTCATGTACATGTACTAAAGACTAAATCTGAAATCATAAATTGAAAAATGTAACTGAAATCATTGTACTGAAACTGAAATTGAACTGTACTATGGGAGAGACTATTAATCGGCAAACTCCAATGTGAGCCTTATAGATCCCAACCTATAACCCGGTTAGAAGGGTGTTCATATCTTGCCAAGGGTAAGAACTATGACTGGCATGATATCACTCGTGAACTCAGAGAGACAATCTCAACTAACGACAACTCCTATATGCACCCATTGAGGTAAGGGAGACACTCTTAATAGTAAGGATACCATATTCCTTGGGCTAAGGGAAATATTATCTACTATTGAGAATCTTTTATCCAATGGTGGCACGTAGTTCTAAGACCTTGGTACGCAGTAACCCTAGCCTACTCGGTATTAAGTACTACTCCCAAGTCCCAACTGAACATAAAGATACATTTAACTAAAAGTCTGAAGCTAATGTCCTAAGGCTATTCGAAACCTCTTTACCTAATAAGGAACCCGAGAGCCTAAAGGACCATGAACATGCTAATACTGAGGGCTATAAACTGATGTTCTAAGACTATTCAGGGTTAGTTTTTAACTAAAAAGAGGCCTGAGAGTCTAAAGAACCATAAACATGTTGATCATACTGATATCATAAAAATCATAAACTCAAATCATAGTGTAAACCATATGTACTGATTTCATGGTAAAATCATATATCTCAAACGGACCATATTTTGAAAACAACTAATTTATGGGTTGAACTTTAGGAAATCATGCTAACATATAATCATGAGAATTCATCATGCAATTGAAAGTGAAACCAAGAACATCATGTGCTATTTTTCATGAGGACCTTGAAAATCATGAAAGACATGATAGAAAAACATTCATAGAATGGAAACCTTAAGACATGCCTTTCTAGGGAATCAAACTAGCTAGGGTTTTAGTCTTAAATTGGGACACAAGGATGAAAGAAGATCCTTGTTGAATAAATTCCCCCACTAGCACTTGAATCTTGACACTCTTGGAGAAGAACCCTAGGTGTTCTTGATCCTTGAGAGGAAGAGAGAAGAAGAACTTACGAATGATTTGAGTAGAATGAGGGTTTGGGCTAGGAAAACCCTTTTAATTCATCCCTTAGAATACCCAAAATGACCTCATTTAGGAATTAAAATCATAGGAAATTACTAAAATATCCTCGAAGATTCGCTTTAAAAATCTGCGCGTCAGTGACAATGACCTACACAACGAGTCATTGTCTACCATAACAACTTGTTGGATCCATCTATTCCTTCTGGAGCTAATTTATGGTTTTCTGATTCTTGAACCAACGACTAGACAGGATGACCCATCACTACTTACCACGAGTCGTCCTATGACTCGTGGTTAGTGGACCATCCTTGCACCTCCTCTAAGTTTCTTCCAACGGGTCATCACTATGGGTCATCACTTGTTACAATGAGTCGTTACATCCTTCTGTTGCTACTGGGCCAAATTCTTTGAACTCCACATAACGGGCGTCAAAATGGGTCTTCATAGGATACCATGAGTCGTCCTATGGCTCGTGTTCACTAGGACCCTTCTTGTATATTCTCTAAACTTTTCTTCCACGACTCTCACTATGATCCATTACAAGTCACCACGAGTCATCATTTGACTCATAGTTTTGGTGAATGCTTGACCAATTCTTAAAATATTTCTCATGACGGGGAACATCACGACTCATCACATCACCCTATGAGTCATCATGTGAGTCGTTACATTTGGGCCCTAAAAATTCCACTGACTTCCTACCATGAGTCTGACCACGACTCGTAGTATTATCTAACGAGTAGTACCACGACTCATTCTGAGGAAAAATTTTCACTTTCCTACTGGTATATTGCTTTAAGTATAGGTTCTGATCTTAGGGACTTTTGGGATGTTACACTTTGATAAGCCCAAAATGACGTCACTTAGGGATTATAAGCTTAGGAATTTACAAAATTAATCCTAGAAATCAAGCTGAATTTGAATATCTGTGCGTCCCGACAGTGGTCGTGATGGGGTGTCACTCACCCGATCGTTCGTCGCCCTCACCATCAAACCTAAACCAGAATAGGGTCTTGACTATCCCTCAACGATGGTAGTCTTGATGGGCCATCACTCCCTTAATGGTTCGTCACTCCCTTGATGCTCCGCCAAGTCCTTTGTCACTTAGGGGCACTGAGGCCAAAACACGATGGTACACTCGAAGGTCCATCGCTAGTCTGATGGGACATCATCCTTGCCGTCAAGTCACGATACCACAGGCGAAGGACCATCGCTAAGCTGACGGGTGGTCGGCTCCTTCGAAAACCCCCTGCACCAGACCTGCAACTTTAATTTTTTTTCCTTCAAGGAGCCATTTCGAGACTCAAGGTGTTACAAGAGCATGTATTAAGCTTAAGTTTGGGATCTTGAGACCCATGAATCCAAGATACATGCTGCTAGCTAGGCCCTAGAGGGCCTCGGGGAGTATTTCTCACCTAAGTATGATTTTTATTATATAAATGCTCTGAGGATAGATCATGACTTTAAGTTTGGGGTGAGGGGATATCTTTTGAAATTTTGAGGTTAAGGGTGAGTATGCCGTCAAGTTTCTATTTGAATTTTTTTTTAAAATAGCATGTCTCATCCACCCTTTGATTTTTCTTATGGCCTCGGTTCTTTTTTGAAGGGTGAGACCTTTGAACCGGGTAAATTTTTTATTTTTAGAAGTAGTTTTGAAAAAATTTAGGAGAAGAAAAGGCTTTTCCCAATGATGGATGGTTGATGATCGTCTTGAGGGAAGTTAGTCATTAGGAACCCATTTGAATGATAGGTGCTCGGGTTATGCAAGTATTGATTTTTGAAAGTTGAAAACATGCTCTGAAAAAATATGAATGATCTCTTTTTGAGACACCTAGGCTCATTTTCAAGACTCGTGTGTGATTGTATTGGTTTGATATAAAATTCTTTCTATTATTTGTCTAATTGAGCATCTATGTGAATTTGTCTAGATTTGAACATGTGTCATGTGTGTGAAATAATTTGCATATATTCCATGCTTTCATATTGATGACTAGAACTTACCCGGTATATGTGCTAAACGAAATGAAGGATGTCGAATTTAGGAGATGCTATAGGCGTTTCTTTAATTAGCCTACTTTTATCCTATAAACAATCTACCTATTCGTGTTATCCTTAGTTAGGCATGTTGAGCCTTTAGCCTATTCTTTTGGTATCCATGTTAAAAGCTGATTTGACCTTTATTTGATCCAAATGAATCTTAAGGCACTTTAAAATTGAATGCATCCAAATGAATACACAAGTGTACGCGGTCGTCAAATAATATAGGACGGTGAAGTTCAGATATTGTACCCATAGAGACTTGTTAGATTGTTCTTCCAATTTAAAATCTTATTCAAACTATTCAAAATAAAGAAATAATTCTTGGAGAATTATTTATACTATTAACTAAACTAACTTAAAGGTTGAATAAAACAATTAAATGGTTAGTTGTTTCTCAGATGCTATGAAAGATCCAGGGTCTTGGCAATTTCTATAATCTAATTGAAGTATCAAATTGTTATACTTATTTGTTTTCCTAAGTTACTAGTTATAGGCTGATATCACTTAATTGAGCATCGTTCCCGATAACTCTAAGACTACTTGACTACTCCTACACATATATTCCTATGGTCATAGGAAAATAGTAAAGTGAATGTAAGATTTCGTTTGTATCAACTAAGCAGGCTAATGGGTATATTCCTATCCACATTAGCGAATTGTTCCCCTCTCCCTATAAAGTTTATAAACAATCCCTATTCCTTCTTATTTCCCTCGCAATTCCCTTTTCTAAGTTCAATTAACAGGTTGCAGATAGTGCTTAACTATTTCATCAAATAATCAAACAATTCAGAGTAAGAAGAAATAAATAACTCAATAATGGAAAGCTTTAGTAAACATAAACAATAATCAACATTCAACCTTCATGTTTATGCCAAAACCCTAGAACTAAGTGTTTAGCCACTCATGATTCCCGAAAGATAAAGGGAATTCATGAGTTTACAAGAGAAAAATACTAAAAAGTTAGAAAAAGAAATAATCTGAAGAGAAACTCATCGTGCCCTTGCTATCCTCTCCAATTTCATCCAACCTTAGTCAAGAATGCCTTCTAAAATGTCTTTGGATTCAAATATATAATAAATGGAAAATACCCCCTTAACACTACTTAATTTCAGCTTAAAAGTTCCAAAAATCGATTTCCATAATGGCCCTGGTGCGCCACGCCAGCTATTACACCATTCTGTTGACTTTTGATTTTTCTGAAGTTCAGGCTCTAGTGCACCACACTAGTCATCTCGCTAGAGAGTTAGAAAAAATTCTATTGAAGTTTGTAGTCTGGCACGCCATGCCAGCCAATGCACCAGCTTCTGGACTTGTATTTTTCTGAAGTTTGGGCTCTGGTGCATTACGTCAGCCAATGCACCAGCTGGTCTTTATCCAAGAACACCTCCAAAGTTTCTCCAAAGCTCCAAACCTTCCTTTATAGCTCTTGTCGGGTTGATTTTCACCAAATTTACCTATTAAGCACCTATAAAGTCACAACATAGGAATACAAGCATAATCCATAGAAATGATATTCAAAGAGATGATAAAAGTACTAAAATATGAGGAAAATAAAAATTAAATACATATTTTTGGCCTCTCATCACTCACCGCACACCGAATCAAATAATCCCATACTCACTTGCTTATGGAGTTAAAGTGATCCCACCACTTGAGCATCAAATACTTTATTTAAGATTGCTATTGAAGAAGGGCTAACAGAAGAAGAAAATTCTTAGTTGTGGCTTGTAGAGTTAGAATCACTTGGCGAGAAGAGGCTGAAAGCTCAACAAAATTTGGAATATTACCAAGCTCGTTTATCCCACTTTTTTAACAAAAAGGTTCGCTTGAGGTGATTCCAAGTCCTTGCAGTATGAAAACCTATTATCACTTCCTATAATTTTGGGGGCAAATTCACCTCGAAGTGGATGGACCATATGTCATACAAGAAGCATAGTCAAGTGACACTTACAGGCTTGTTGATGCAGATGACGTGAGGATCGATCCTATTACTGCAAATTTCTTGAAAAGGTATCCTCGTAGAAAGAGCTCCTTAATGCATGAGCATAAACTGCATGTTATTCCTGGCCTGCAAGAGTATAATTGTGCTCGGCCCCCAAAAAATGTTCACAAGGTTGAAAACCTCATAAGGTGTGGCCTAGGTTAGGACACAAGAAAAATGTCCACTAAGTTCAGTCTAATGAGTTCAAAACATATGCATCACTCTGTTGTTCAAGTAAAGCATGAGGGAATAGAAGGCATCTAACCAGGCGCAGGAAGATCTGATCTACAAGAGTTTTTTCGTTGAAATTTGGACTTTCACCGAACTATAGTAGTTTAATAGGGGGAAATCTCTATGTTGAATGAGCTTCTTTTAGAAAATGATTATAGAGTATTAGAAGCTACTGCATCAGTAAGTTAAAATCCTTCAAATTCGCGGAGTTTGTAAGTTGAAGTCCTTAAATCTACCAAAAGCAAGTTGTTGTCTTAAAACTACCGGTTGAAGTCTTCAAATCGTCTGAGTCATCAAGTGGAAGTTTCAAATCCACCACATCTTCAAGTTGAAGTCTTCAAGTGGAAGTACCAAATCCACCATATCTACAAGTTGAAGTTCAAAGTCGTTGAATCCACAATTTAAAGTCTTCATATCCTCCAACTCCATGAGTTGAAATCTCAAATCTACCATGTTTGCAATTTGAAGTCTTCAAATCCTTTAAGGCTTCTTGAATTTCACATTCTTAGCGAGGACAAATATCCACCCCTTTGCATCATAAGATTACCTTCTCGAGTTTACCTTTCTTAGGGTGGGAAAGAGTATCCAACCCTTTGCGCCATAAGATTATCTTCTCAATTTTACCTTTCTTAAGGTGGAAATCAATATCCATCCCTTTGCATTGTAAGATTACCTTCTTGAGTTTACCGTTCTTAGGGCCGGAACGAGTATCCACCGCTTTGCACCGTAAGATTACCTTCTCAAGTTTATTGTTCTCAGAGTGGGGATGATAATCTATCCCTTTGTACCACAGCATTGCTTTCTCGAGTTTACAATTCTTAGCTGGGAAAGAGCATCCATCCCTTTGCACCATAAGATTACCTTCTCGAGTTTACCGTTCTTAGGGCAAGGATGAGTTTCCATCCCTTTGTGCCATAAGATTACCTTCTCGATTTTTATCATTCTTACGGCGAGGACAAATATCCATCCCTTATCCTTGGAAAATTACTTTTCGAGTTTACTATTCTTAGAGCAGGGACGTGTATTCGTCCCTTTGCGTCGTAAGATTACCTTCTCAAGTTTATCATTCTTAAGGCACAAGTGAGTATCCATTCTGGCGTGCCTTGAGATTATATTCTTCTTGGATGAGTCATTCTCTTGAACAGAAACTCATCATTGTTGTTTGGACCTAAAAAAAGAGAGAGAAAAGACAACACAAGAAACACAAGTAGAAGAAAGATAATTATTTATCTAGATGTTTCAGATTCGGAAGTCGATTTCAAAACATAGTCTAGACTAACTCGACTATACTTGAGATAAAAATTTTGATGAAAATGAATCCTTTGAAGTCTGGTTCGTAGCAATCAAATTTTTTGATTATGACGTTTCAACATAAAGATATAAATTATTTGGTCTAGTCGCACAAATCTGACACTTCAAGAATGATAGAATTTTAATTTAATTTCAAAAAATTATATAGAATAATATCGAAGGGGTTTATTCTAAACTTTCTCTATGTTATAAATCTTGAAGTCTAGTTTTTGGAAAATCAAATCGATCATGGTTTTGATATTTTTACAACAAGATATGAATTTTCTACCACAGACATACTAAGCTGTGAAAAACTAACGCTTCCAGCATGATAGAATTTTAAGCTAATTTTAAAAAATTATACAGAAAATGTTGAAGGTGCTTTATTCTGAAATTTATCTATGTTGTATATCTTGAGTCTAGTTTCTAAAAAAATAAATTGATCATGATTTCAATATATCTAAAATAAGATATGAATTTTCTACCATAGATGTGCTAAGCTGTAAAAAAGTGACGCTTCCAGCATGAAATAGTTACAAAATCTCCATGAATAGATCAAACTTTATTCCATAGTATTTACATGAGGCTCCTCTTTAAAAAAGTCCCCCAGATGATAGAATTTTAAGCTAACTTTAAAAAACTATATAAAATAATATTAAGAAGTTTTATTCTAAAACTTGGCTATGTTGTAGATCTTGAAGTCTAGCTTTTGTAAAATCAAAAGGATCATGATTTTAACAATCCTACAGTAAAACATAAATTTTTTAGCTGTAAAAAATGATGAAAATCAAAAAGAAAATAAAAGAAATTACCTTACATTGAGCTCCTAGTCATGATTTGAGAAAATGCTGCAACTGATGTTCAAATAATAAATAGCATGCAGCTCTTTATAGATGTCATAAGTTGGCTAACGATCCCCGCATTCAGTGGGATTCAAAGAACAGTTGGTCACATCCTAGTTCCCTTGGGGACCGGTAAAGGGTTAGAGTTATACAGGTATTAGTAATACATGAATTAATTATGAGGAATACATGTATTATTTTATGCATGAATTAATTGTGTAGGTTTTAGTTATTCATCTATTAGTTATGTAGGTATTAGTTTTTGTAGTAGTTATGTAGGTATTACTTATGCAAGCAGTAGTTTTGTAGGTATTATTTATGTAGGGTTTAGTTATTTGAG
>JACEIK010004384.1:14597-45979 GCA_018107945.1 Datura stramonium
AAATACAATCAAACACCATATAAAATTAATACATGAATAACTTTTACAAAATATTTGAAACATACCAACCAAAAATTGTATAGAATTAATACAAGAATTATTTTTATTGTATTTGAAAATCAAATAATGTATAAAATTAATATATGAATAGTTAAATTATTCATGTATTAACTTGGCCTTATCCTAGAACCAAACGGCCCCTTAGGATACAATGTGTTATTGGTATTAGAATTAAAAAGGTAAATAAGGCTCCTACAAGCAATTAAATTTGTCTCCAAAGTTGGTATATAAGCTAAAATTATTTGGGAGCTCTTTTTATTCCAACCAAAAATGCACGAGCGACCAGCTGCAGCTTAAAAGGATATAATAGTGGGGCTTTCAAACTGAGATGCAAAACTTCTTCAATGTACGTGCTATTCAAAGATCATTGTTTGGGTAATTATCAAGTATATTTGTTTTGTGCACATAAAAGAAATAAAGCGCACAGATCTCGTAGAGCATTTATTAGGGATACATGCATGAAAACAAAAAAAAACGTATTATACTGATACTTGAGGGCTTGTCTCCGATTTTGATGAGTTTGCATTTAGACAAGTCCTGAAGCAGCGAATATTTGTAATAATTTAAACTTTTAATGGATTTAAATTCATAAAATGATTTGAATTAAATTATATGCAAGGTATATTAATAAAGTAAATAAGTGCACTAATATAATTGAATTAGCTATTTAAGTCCAATTTAATTTTATTAGGCTAGTTCTTTGAATTGGATCATAAATGATGAGTCCACTTTGTAAAGCTCAATATGTCATTTAGTCCTAGAGGCTTAAATTAGTGTCACGGTCAAATAATACGGCAAGCAAGTATATAAAAGAGATAATAGGATCATGTCACATGTCAAAATGACACAATATCCCCGTCAAATCAAAAGCTTATGAAAATGCACTATGTGAATAAATGACATGTTCCGACCAATCAAATATGGCCATGTCAGTTCAATTTGATTGGTCGAAAGAAGTTCATCTTCATCGCAATTCTTCCATCCTAAACTATAAATAGAAATTCTCGTAATTCAGAAAAAATGATCTAAGTTCTAACAAGAAGCCGGAGAGAGCTCGTGAATCAAATGTCGTAGATTTTTCTACAAGTTACAAATATTCAAGCACTCAAGTTTTCTCTACAAGTTCCAAAGATCAACATGAAGATGCAAGATCAAGCTTAAATGCCCTTGAATTCAAGTACAAATCAAGATCAAATTCATCAAGTTCAAGATCAAGCTCAAGCTCAAAAGCCCTTAAATTTATATTCGAAAGGAAGCATCAGAGGATTTATACAGATTATAACACTCATCATATTTGAAATAAAATACTATAATTATTGCAATATTTTTATGTCTTAATTATTATAGTCTCGATGCGAACTTTAGTGTCTAGACATGGTAATAAAATTTATATTTGTAACTTAAGTATATTTTATCAATCACGATTTATCAAAATCATAGATAAGCTAAATTTGTCTGCTCTTATATTTAAAAAATCATAAAAATTTTCCCATAAAAGTTTATAACCTCTTTAGTAATATGTTCATTCAAAAATCAAGTAAAGATTAAGACTATCCTTATTTTATTATGGCCTCTATTAGTAGATGCCTTTAAATCTTAAGAATTCTCAATAATGTGGATAATTTCTCAAAATTATAGGAAACTAAACAAATATATTTATTATTTTTCTAAGTTACAAATATATTAATTCATGGAAAGCTTAAAACAGTCAATGTAAAATAGACCAAACACAATATTATCTATAAAGTCTTCTTACCTTATAGTGTCAACAAACAAGATAGATGAATAAAGTTAAATGCTTATGTTAAAGTACTGAACATGAAAATTCTCATTAATAAGAGTTCAATCAACTATCCTTAACTCTGAGATAGCTAATGTCTATAAAATTTGTGTATAACAATATTTTAATTGAAAATTTTTCTTATTGACAGTTGTTCAGTAAATTATTTTTCATTCCAATTTATGTAACAGACTTTTCTTTTTAGTTCATCCCCAAAAGAATTCATTTTTTATAATTAGAAAAAACTTAATTTTAAAATTCTCCTTTTATCCATAATGAAATGATTTATGACCATACAAATAGTCAAAGAGTGTCTTAAATTACAAATGTCAAAAGTCTTTATTGGATATTAATTTGGGTCATGAGTCGCTCACGTAGACTAACCTAACTCGACTCATTTGAAAAAGATAATACCAAAGGAGGTTGCCTAGGAAGTTAAAACTATTGTACCTAAGATAAAAAAGGAAAAACATGAGAAGTTTTCTATTGGTAGTCTTTCCAAGTCCTCTCTCGTATATATTTTCTCCATCAGAACATAAACACACAACAAGAAAAGGACATCTAGTTATCAAATTTTTATTTCCAAGAGATTCAAAGCATACTTGGTGCGATTCTTTAGGTAGCAAGATCAACAATTTTCGCTCCAATTTTAAGGTACTGTTATTTTTGCTCCGAGTTTTCTATTAATGGCATCAGAACCAGGTCATCTTTTATATTTGTATTCCACGAGATAAACTGCATTGGATGTGTATTTACAATCAATTGGATTGACAATGTTTGGCCATAAATTTTTTTCTTTGTCAGTTTGTTGTTTCAACATAAAGTATATTTGAGGGAAAAAACGCTACTTGTGCACATATTGTGAATGATGGGTCTTCACATTTAATTATAATTAAAAAAAATGTGTTTATCTGAGCTCTCTTTCACTGTATTCATTTCCCTTATCAGCCTAGAACCTGGGGACAATGGCTTGGTTGCAGAACGTCTAGCAACCAAAGACTTAACCTCTCTATTATTTTCCTTTCCCTCGTTGATAAATTTTTTTCTTTCTTTTGATGCACATAGAGAACTAATTGGTTCTCATTGTGATATGTTCTAAAGAATATTTTGAGTGATTTTATTTTTTTATACAAAATTTGATAAATGGCACTTGCAATGTTTGGGTCATAATCATTGTGTAATGATTACTGACTCAAATAATATATTTTTTTTACATGATCTTCATTTGCGAGGAAAATAATAGAAGTTTTTTCAAAATTGAAAACAGAGGACGTACAAGTTTTTTTTTGAAGAGTCTAATATAGGTAATTAATGAAGTATTACTCTATTTTCTGTAATAAGTTTTTGGTAAATTTGTTAGTCTTTATGCTCCGTAAGCATTTCGTTTTTTTGTCTACTATAAGTAATTGTAGCATAAGTTGTCACATTAGATGAATAGTCATTCTGATTACTTTCTAGTTCCTATTTCAGATATGAATGAAAAGGGACAAACTCGAATTACTCCAAGTGGAAGTTCTCAAAGTCGAGCAAAGGAATAATGTAGAAGAGAACGTCACCGTAGGACATGTTTCCAAGGGCGTGTAATCACACGGAACGGTGTCCCAAAGGCAACATAAAATTTATTGAGGAATCAAAGAGCTATACGAAGGGAAAGAGAGAAGAAACTTAGAGATTTCAAGTCTTTAAAGATGTATCCTACTATTTAATCACTAAGTTCATTCATTTTTTTGAATTGAAATGTTTTGAACTTGAAAATTACGTTGAAATCTCGAATTGGAAAGCTTTAGCTATTTTTGCAGACTCTTTCTGAGAACCTTGGGGCAAGAGATTGATTGATGTTTATCACAAGTTTTGACCAAGTCAATATTTTAGAGTGTATATACATTGTGTTGAAGTCGTATGGGAGGATTTTTATCTTTAATTGACTTGTAACTTGAAGCTGTTTATTTATTTTCAATATATGAACTAAGTTGTTTGTCTATCTTTACATAAATTTCATTTATTTAAATGTATTGAGACTTAATTGGAAGTCATCACTAAAATACTCACTAAGAAATTTTTTTTTTACTTTTAATTAAATATTTAGATTGTGGATGATGATTGAAAACTTAGTGACCATTTTGATTCTATGTTAAATGTGAAGTCATTACAAAAATTGATTTGCTTGAGTGAGTATATGAATATCTTATGCACATATTGATCAAAGTAAATATTGGTGAGTATAACTTGCTTAAATTGTCTCTTATTAACAGATAGGACATCAAAAAGTATTATTGATGACTTAAACAGAAACTGAGTGGTGATAATTATTATATCTGGAGTCATAAAATATGATATGTACTAAAAGAGCAAAATTCTCTTGAAGGTATAATCCATATTTTAAGTCAACATAACCTCTCGATGGGAAATGGAACTTAGATCACGATTTGGACCTATTTATGAGTGAAATTTAACAAGAAGAGGGTAACACTAGATAACATAGAAGAGATCTTAAAGCTTACAAAGCTTGAAAAATAGACAGCTACCGCTGCACATGGAATTATTATAAGTTTTGTTATTGATGACCTCATTCATAAATGCGAGGGATTTCCTACTTCTCATGTCATTTGGTCACACCTGCGAGGAACATATGGAGTTACATTTGTGATCCGCCTTAGATAACTGACTATCAAATTTAACACTTACAAGAAGCGTCGAGATCTGAACATCAAACAACACCTTAGGGTGATGTCAAACATAATTGCTCAACTCAAAAGTGTTGGCATTTTCTCTCTGATGAGCAACAGGTTTAGGCAGTGATCCGGTCTCTCCCCAATAGTTGAGAATATTTGAAGGTTAACTTAACCTACAATGATAGTATCAAAAATTTTTCTGAGATGATGCTCGTCATGTTGAGTTTGAAGACAAGCAGCTTGATGCTGCTAAAGCTGTATCTATTGCCTTTATGGAAGAATCAAGTGCTACGAAGTCTTCAGGTTTCAAGCGAAAGAAGGATTGAAAAAATAACCAGAAGGATAAGAATATCGAAGAAGGACCCTCCAAGAAAAAAAAATTCAAATTTCAAGAGGGGAAAACTGTTTTTCAAGAAAAAATACAAGAGCGAGATAAAGAACTACAATTGCCATGTTTTAGGGTATTTTGCTCGTGATTGTACCGAGCTGAATAATATAGCATTTCTAAATGCATCTTTAAGTGTTACATATATTTCTAGCATTACTTTACTAACTGAATCTTTTCCTCTGTGAATTTTAGACTCGGAAGCCACCGATCATGTGAGTCATAATCGAGAAGCATTTGTGGAGTTTCATTGAGTCTCACCTGGATCAAGGTGGATATATGTTGAAAATAATGCAAGGCTTAAAGTCAAAGGAATAGGAACTTGCAAAGTGGACTTTCATGGTGGTCGGTCATTAATGTTGCATAACATCCATGCTCCAGAGATTCAACAAAACTTAGTTTATGTGTTTGTTCTTTTAGATATTTCAATTTATATTTTAGTTGCAAGGGTATTAGAATTATTCTAGACAATATTTATTATAGTTTTGGACTTCGTTATGATTGTGTTATCGCTTTGGATTGTAATCCTTCAACTTATAACTATTATGTTGACCGTTGTGTAATAGCATATTATTCTAGTAACAATGATGTTAATGTTATTACACGGCATACAATATTGAGTCATATAGAGAAAGACTGAATGAATAAGTTAGCAAAGTAAGGACATTAGGATTCTTTCTCCAAAACTAATATATGCCAACATGTGAAAATTGTCTGTCTAAAAAGATTACACATAAACCATTTGGGAAGGTTAAAAGAGTTGAGTTCCCACTGCAATTAATACATTCTGATATCTATGGTCCAATAAACGTGAAGGCAAGTTTTAATGCTTTATATTTTATTACATTTATTGATTATTTCACACACTTTGATTATGTCTATTTGATTTGTCATAAATTTGAAGCATTCAAATGCTTTAAAAGATATATGAGCGAAGTTGAGAATCAATTGGTTAAAAGTTTAAAGACATTAAGAGCCAATAGGGATCGTGAATATTTGTCAAATTAGTTGAAGAATTATGTACTGAAAAAGGTATTAATAGACAGTTAACTAATCCTTATATACCTCAATCGAATGGTGTAGCTAAAAGAAGAAACAAAATACTATTGGACATGATAGGGTCCATGATGACACATGCAAATTTACCTATCTCTTCCTGGGGAGATGTGTTATTGACTGCAGTCTGCATATTGAATAAAGTGCATTCTAAATCAGTATCTTTCACTCCTTGTGAACTTTCCTTTGCGTTGTACTGCATATATTAAAGATCATTTTGGTGAGTTTGGTAAACTATGTCGAAAAGGAAAGATATGTATCCTTATAAGATACTGACAACACTCCAAAGGTTATGTGTTCATTGGTAAATTGGTGGATGGAAGTACTATTAAAATTGAACCATGAGATGTCACATTTTTAGAAAATAATTTTTGCAAAAAGGGTGAATTAAAAAAAGTGAGCCTTTTTATGAAATATTGAATTTAGATAATCAAACAATTATGCTTGATAATCCAATGAATCAAATTTTGGTTCCTGATTCAAGTGGGAGTTTTGAATTTAAAAATCCTATGGAGGAATCTGAACTTCAATTACGTAAGAGTACCAGATAAGGTGTACCTAAACGATCTTACGAGATTGAGGATTATGGTTTTATGTATCTCCCACAAAATTAAATGGACCTAATTTTGTGATTGAGCCTTTAATGGGCCTTGAAAAAGATGAGCGGATGAGTCCAGAAAAACTAATAAAGTCTGGAATTTAATTGATCTTCCTTCGAGATATAGAGCTAATTAGAACAAATAAATTCTCAAAGTTAAACTCAAATTATATGGATAAATAGAAAGACACAAAGAACAATTGGTTGCAAAAGATTTTACTCAAAAAGCTGAAATAGATTATGAGAAATTTTTTTAATCAGTTGTGAAGTTTACCTCTATTCGATTACCTTTGGATATTATTGCACATTTGGATCTAAAATTACACCAAATGGATGAGAAGACCGCTTTCGAAATGGAGAAGTAAACGAGAAAATCTACGTGGAACAACCAGTAGATTTTGTCGTTAAAGGCCAAGAAAAGAAAGTTTGTAAATTGAAAAGATCAATTTTGTTGTTAAAGTCCAAGAAAAGGAAGTTTAAAAATTGAAAAGATCAATTTATTTTCACGCCCCTCCTTGGAAGGCGTAACTGGCACCTGATGCCACACTAGACCTTAAGCTGACCTAACTGGACATATACGCTTCTGGTGTATACCAGAAACATATAATCAAGAAGATAATTTAGTATATATCGGCTTAAAAATAGCCCTATGCCGACGAGGCCGCGATATAGACACCTGCGCAGGTAATCAGCTGACCCAACAGTCATAATAATAATATCATCCTATGCGACCGACAAGACTATCATGTTGTTTAAATCAAACCAAAAGGAAGACAGCGCATATATCCATATATACAAGCCGGCAAGGCTACTAACTGACAAACAACTAGACCCACATAATCAACACGCATGTCTAACAAAACCCGTAGTCTGCAAGCCTCTATAGAATAAGTCACTGGCCAGGACAGGACCCCAACCTACAAAAAAACTGGACAGCTAAAATCCAGATAAACCTCAAAAGTATAGCAACTCCGAAAGAAGGGAGCTCACCACTCTACTGGGTCTAAACGGCTACTAGAGAGGTCTCGAGTTCTGACTAACTAAAACTGTAGGAAAGTATGTGGTGCCCCATGCGTGAGTGTCAATACAATATGTACCGAGTATGTAAGGAAACAATAAGCTGGAATTGAAACTGATAATAAGAATTGAATGCAAACAACTATAAAAGTCATAGGATAATCTGAACAATCTCATTTGTACAATCGTATACTAACAAGCATTAGTCAAACAAGAACCTAACCTGGACCCCATAAGCCTGGCAGGTACAAACAATTAAATAATAACTTACCTGGCCCCCATAAGCCATGGCAAGTACAGTCCAATCTATATACCCCTAATCAGTTCCACTGTAGCCCCAAAGGCATTCTATAGCTTATCTGAAACAAGTCCTACACAAGCAATCAATATACATATGTGTGATGCTTTGTAGCTCAATTGTAACTAGCCCCTTATAGGCAATCAATGTGTACCCATAAGTAGTCCCTTAGGAAATCAATGTATCTTCCGTAAATAGCTCCCCAGGCAACTGTAGGTGAGCATATGAAGCTCTTGTATCTGTATCTTAAGCCTTCTGGGCTCCTATAACTATATCTAAGCCTTTTGGGCTCCTGTAACTACACCCTGCGCACACAAGGCTCTTCTAAAGGTCAGCAATGCCAAGTCAGGTATAAAGGAAGTTGGCAAGGGCATCGGACTTCAAGTGGCTCTGCAGGCCTCAATATAATTTCTCTATGAGCACAACATAGCCCCATAGGCACTTCATAATTATATTTCGCTCCTTGAGCAGCTTGTATAGCATCTGACAGGACAAACTTATATTTTTGCATATCGCTCGGTGATCGTAGCATAGCCCCTTAGGCCTAAACACAAATGTTACTTGCCCCTGTAGCAACTTGAACAACATCCAACAAGCATATCCTATGTATCCACAGCTAGCCAGATAGTCATGAAGAAAATTATAGAATCATCTAGTCTAGAAAGAAAAGGGTTGGGGTCCAGAGTGACCTGAACGATAATCTGAATGTCATAGCGGTAAAATAATGGCTTATAAGCGAACAGTAAAGTCATCGGCAACCAACTATATGGTTGATTCACCTAAAATGACTATAGGGTTGCTAATAACAAGATAAGATTCTAAGCAGTCCACCACAATAGCTTTACAGGCATCCACAATGACTATTAACCCGAAGGTAGAACTACAATACTAAAATTCTAGCCCCATAGGCATCAATCTGTTCTGTCCAGATAGCATATAGCTTATGTAAGCAACTTGTAGCCCCATAGGCGGGTATATTTAAGTTTACGCCTTTTAGGAAACATGTATGTGGGCATCCGCATGAGTAACCTAAGGAGTTGGCCCCACATTTAATAGTTAACAAGTTCTCTAGTCAAGTTATTACAAAACCTATCAGGTTGCTAGCAGCTAAGGTGGCTTTCTGAGCTACGCATATGACAAGTTGTAAGTCGTATGAAGCTTATGTAGTCACTAGAGATAATTAGTTCATCTAAAAACCGACCACCCAATTCATTAGGTAACCCTGGTGCCACTAACTCGAAGGTAAGACTGACAGCCAAGAGTCTAGCCCTATAGGCGTCAAGGTACGTCAATGGCCTGCAGGCGAGCTTTACTATATATATAGGAATCAAAAATAGAAATTTATATCGCCAAGTTGAGCCTTATGATTCCCACTTTAACAATATACACTCAACGGCTAACCACAAGCCTCTATGCCCTCGATAAGGAAGCAAAATATCACTAGCCAATCTAGGCAGCAACACTACCAATCAGTAATCTCAACGCCGCTTCTAACGAGAGGCAAAGCTGGAATAAAGCTAATCCCAACAAGGGATACTATACTACAACATCAATTCAACTCGTAGCAGCTAACCACAACACACATAAACATGAACTACCATGAAAGCATAAGTTGTATCAACTATACGACGGGAATAACTTACTGAAGGAGGTTAGCCTTAACATACCTCAATTCTATAAACTCCACTTAACCGATAAATCTTCAACTATAAACTTGCAATCATTCCATGTCTTATCTCCTACATCATGAGAATTAGGATATTCTATTTCAAGAAAATTGGCCAGCAGCGTCATCCCACAAGTCACACGACAACAAGTCATAACGAATTCAATTTGACAAGAACCTTACAAATTCTTATGAATTAAGAATATAGAAGTACTTACTATCACTTGTAGATGTTCTGGAATGAAATATAAATGATTTCTACGACTTCTAGTATTTTTTTGAATAATTACCGATCAAAAATATCTTTTAATTCCAAAACTACTCCTTAGGGCTCCGTCAATCCTGGCCAATTTAAATGATACAACTCCATAGATATGTTATTCATATCCCCAGGATTCATTACCCAAGAAGAATTTGTAATTGGAGATGATTTGATAGCTTATCTGACCTTACCTTGTTGAAAATCCAAGAGGGAACATCGGCCTAGCCCGCTTAATATTTTTGGGAAATATTTAAATGATTCACTAAATATGTCACCAATATATATATATATGAGGTGGTGGAAGGGGTTCGCGGTGCGCCGACAGTGGCGCGACGTGCCGCTCCCTGCGCTGGCCTCTTGCGTGTTGCGCAGCTCCATGGCTGCCTGCACGTCGTGCGGACCTGTGCGCCAGAGCGCATGCGGCTCCCTGCTGATGTGCATCTATGCGCGCGGCTCTCTAGCCGACTTGCTATCGCTCGACACCTGAGGTCAATTCTTCTCGGGAAACATTATTTAACTTTCGGGAAATATAAAACAAAAATTTAGCCCAAGGAATTATTTTCTCACTAAGTCTATAGGAACTCCTTCACCGGGTGTTTCATCCTTCCCCCCTTAAGTATATTCTTCCTCGAATGTAATTCACTCTTAAGAGACTCAATTCTTAGGCATTGCCAGAAAAATTTCGACACAGTCTCCTTTGTAATACTTTTTTTTAATTAAATTGTGAGCACCAAGGCTCATTTATTGACATCAAAATCAGTCTACATCACCGCCCAAAGAAGGACAATAATAAAATTAAAAAACAAAAGACAAAACTACCCTTGTAATATTCTATATGTGCTATCAATTATCCACCACCTCATTCTCCCTTTGTGTTCTTCGAAACTTCAGTCTCTTCCTCTTCTGTTCTTCTCCCTCTTCTTCTCTACTATGCCCGCCTTCTTCTCTTTGGAAACCAAGCTTCGTCTCCTCTGGGTAATAAATCTAGTACCTCTGATCGTCGATGATGAGAGCTTTTCTTACAGCTCAGAAAGGTACCAAATCTGCCTACACTATTCTTCCTGTAACTCCTTGATAGCTGACTTTCCTTTTTCTTGATACAGGTTCTAGATCCGGTGAAGATTAACCACTCAATCTGGGGTAAGTCTTGTTCAGCTAGGAAAGGAGTTTCGACTTGATAGAAATGGAGAAAACCAAGTCGCTCTGAGTCTCTCACTTTGAAATATTTCCTATTTTGGACAACTTCTAGGTAGATCTGACTCAAAACCCCTGGTTTTTGCTGGCTCCTTTTTGGTGTTGTATAACCCTAAGTTAGATCATTCTCACAGTTTTCTAGCTTAGACATGTGAATATTATTTTGTAACCCTAACTGTGAGACCTCTCTGAAGTTCTTGTTGCACTTTTAATTGCTCTTGTTTTAATTCTGATGCTTGGAACCTGCGTTTTGTCCATGTTAAGCACTATTTTGCACTGTGTTGGCAACTATTGAAATTGTGAGAATGTCCCCTCTCCCTTTTGAATGAATGCATTATTTGCCAATCTTTCTACCAGTTGATTCGCTTCCCTGAAAATATGTTTGACCTCTATATTGATATGTTGTATCATTGGCTCAATCTCATCCATTATGCTAGCTATTTCCCATGGTATTTTCCACTCTTTAACTAACATCTTCTGTAAACTTAGAGAGTCAGTCTCCAGAATGATATTATTTTTGTGAGTGGATGTACAGTATATTAGGGCCTTCCATACTGCAGTAACTTCAGCCATCATGTTTGTCATTATACCCACCACCTTTGCTTATACATATATCAAGTTTCCATTAGTATTTCTTACACAAAATCCATATGCACTACCACCTGGATTACCCCTTGATGCTCCGTATGTGTTGCACTTAATCCATCCCTCTTTTGGTAGTTCCCATTTCACTATTTTGTAGTGAATCCTTGGTTTGTACTCCTGTAGATGGATAATGATTCCTTCCCAATGATAAGGAATTTTAATCCAAGGATTTTTAAGTTTTACCAACTAAAAAATATTTTGTTGGCAAGACTTAAACATTTGATTAAAGCTCACTTCCTTATCATTTCTCTTTGCATTCCTTCTTTTCCATAATTCCCACACTATGAAGGTTGGTACAGCTGTGGAAATACTCCTTAAATTAGGAGGAGCTTGTATTATCCACCGTTTTGTAATGGCTTGTTGTAAATGCAAATTATCCATGTTAATACCTGCACAGGAAGCAAACTGCTTCCATAGCCTAACAGTTATGGGAGCTGTTAGAAATAAATGAGACATAGTATCTAAAAACCTGAAACGCAGAAAAGTCCAATAGAGGTGTCTCGGAGGACGCTACAACCAACTTTATAGCATAGCTCCACAACAATAATACGAGCAACCAACAAGGGNCCATTTGAACAATGGGAGGGGACTTAGAGTACTTTCTAATTTTAATAGGAGGTGTCTCGGAGGACGCTACAACCAACTTTATAGCATAGCTCCACAACAATAATACGAGCAACCAACAAGGGTAACAAAAGCAACAAAACAATACTAGAATAATTGTCTCACCTCAACGATACAATCTGAGTCTGTGTCGTCGTCATAGAGTATGGAACACGTAAGGGTATCTAAACCTTATGTATTCCTTAGCTTCTCAAGTCATTTCTTATACATTTTTGTTCCTCCATAAAATGTCAATGGAAGCTACATCTTTGGTCCTCAATCTGCATACCTATCGATCTGGTATAGTTGTTGGAGCCTTCTCCTAGGACAACTCCTCTGTGACCTGAACATCCTCAACTAGGACAATCCGAGAAGGCTCACCTATACACTTTTGTAGCATCGATTCATGAAAGACTAGATGAAAAGATTATTGCCCTGAAGGAAATTCTAACTCATAAACCACTTGGCCTATCTTCCGGAGGATCCGGTATGGCCCAATGAATCTAGGGCTAAGCTTGCCCTTCTTGCCAAATCTCATAACGCCCTTCATAGGCAAGACATTCAGGAATACCCAATCATCAACATATACTCTAAGTCTCTACACCATATATCGAAATATGACTTTTGATGACTCTAGGCTATCAATAAATGCTCTTTAATGGGCTTAACTTTCTCTTCAGACTGATGTATCATGTCAGGTCCAATCAACCCTGACTCACCTACTTCGAACCATCCTATGGGGATTTGCATTTCTACCCATACAGAGCCTCGTAAAGCATCATCTTAATGGTAGAATGGTAACTATTATTATATGCAAACTCAATAAGAGGTAGGTGATCATCCAAACTTCCTCTAAAGTCCGGTGCACAAATGGCCATCTTCTAGGGATGAAAAGTAGTACACAAATGGACCTGCGTCGCCAAACCTTTATGAAATGACTTCCATAATCTTGTTGTGAATTGTGCCCCCCATCAAAACTAATAGCCACTGGGACAACTTGCAATCAAACTATCTCTTTAATGTACAACTCAGCATAATCTTCAATTGAGAACGTAGTCCCAACTGGCAAGAAACGGACTGATTCATTAGCCTAACCCAAATAGAGTCAAATTTACGCCTAATATGTGGTAAACATGTAATAAAATTCATATTGATTGCTTCCCACTTCCACATAGGCACGACTATCTCCTAAGTCATCCCGCCAGGTTTCTGATGTTTAGCTTTTACTTGCTGGCACTTTTAACACTGCGCTACCAAATTGGCAATATATTTCTTTATCCCATCTGCTATAATCTGCTGGCGAAGCTGTGCCACATCTGGAGTGCAGAGTTGACCTCTCAATCTCAAGACTTCGTCTCCTGTTATTTCAAAGGTCAATAACTCTTCCTTCTGAGCTTTGCCTCTAAGCTATACTAGGCTAGCGTCTTCGTACTGTCATTCTTTCACCTCCACAACTAGAGATGACACTGCAGTATTCTGGATCACAACTCCACTATCACCTGAGTCCATTAATCGGACTCCTAAAATGGTCAATTGGTGTAGCTCTCGAGCTAATTCCCTCTTTTCTAGCCTCAAATACGATAGGTTGCCCATGGATCTGCAACTAAGGGCATCAATTATAATGTTAGCCTTCCCTAGATGATATAATATATCTACCTCATAGTCCTTCAACAACTCAAGCCAACGACATTGTCGCAAGTTCAACTCATTCTATTTAAAAATATATTGGAGCCTCTTGTGATCAGTAAAGATGTCTACATGAATACCATATAAGTAATGCCTCCAAATCTTTAAGGCATGAACAAATGCAACCAACTCCAAACCATGGGTGGGGAAGTTTTTTTCAGGCTTGCTTAACTGCCTCAAGGCATAGGCAATCACCTTGCCGTGCTACAGCAAAACACATCCTAACTCAATGCCTGAAGAATTATAATATACAACATACCCTTTACACCCTCTAGTAAGACTAATACTGGTGCAGTTGTCTATCTGTCTTTATTTTCGAGAAACTCTGCTCACAAACCTCGATCTGCTGGAATTTAGCTGCCTTCTAATTCAGCTTCATCAGTGGTTCTGATAGGGCGAAGAATCCTTCCACAAATCTTATATATTACCCAGCTAACCCTAGAAAGCTGTGAACTTCAATTGGAGTTGTGGGTCTGGGCCAAGTATTTACGACCTCTACCTTCTACGAATCAATCCTAAATGCTCGTATCTCGACATTTGGTGACGATTCCAAGTACTAAAAGCCTACTAATTCCTAGGTGTGGTCTGATCTTTCCAGAACTAAGTGCTTTTGTCTTACCCTTACCCTTGTATGCTGATGTCCGAAATTCGTGCCCCATATACCATACTGGCAAGGATACTCTAGCCAAGTCTACTGACCAATATTGTCCTGACCCCTACTCGGGCCGATTCTCATCATATAACCACTCTAGTCTTCAACATAACAATTTGGGGGACCATAGTTATAATTCTCTAGGTATTCCCTACTGCCATCAACACAATGCGATGGAATTAGTATAATTTGACATGATCTTTTCTACTGTTGGGAGTCTATGCTTATGAATTCTCGCATATACTTGACTACCCCTAAAAATCTTACCTGTTATCCTGAATTTACATGGTGAAGAACTAGGTGGCCTATTTAAGTAATAGGATTCTTGACCACTTTTATAACATCTCAAAGGAATCAACGGGTCTAGCCTTTTCTTGCTATTTACCTTTGATAACATACTTCCAACATTTACGCCCTATTCTATACTGAGAAAAGGCTAGGAGTCGGTAAATGACCATATCATTCTGTAGTAGGGCTAAGGTATGAGACTCGACAAACTCTTGAGGGCTTAAAGTAAGAATCTCACAATTTCACAACCTTTCGTACCTTCCAGGTGATCTAACATTAATTGGTGACCCTGTCTATTGCTGGACCATTACTAAGTGAGACAACATATGTACTATACTTCTTGATCTTAATCAAATGAAAAGGGGAGTGGCCGGAGGTAGCACAGGTGATTTTGTAGACACCAAAGGCTCCTAATGTAGTGGAGAAACTGAGGAGATCAAGTGGATGTCTCCTTTTTAGCCTCCAGCTTGGCCGTCTCTACTCATGACAAATTCCCTGTACCTGCTCCTGCTACTGTATCTAGCATCTGATTGACAGCAGTCTACCTCTTAAGAACTATTTCTATATGCAGACAGCAATAACAAGCTCAATAACTTATCCCTGTAAGACTCAGCTCTAATGCACGATTTGAGCAGAAGAAGGGTAACCATACTACATGCCCCATAGCTTCCTGCTTATAAAATATGGTGCACAACACATTTATAAACAAGACTCTACTAGACATGACTTGTACACTCCCTGGGATACAACGTTGCTCTGATACCAAGTTTGTCACGTTCTCTCCTTGGGAGGCGTAAGTGGCACCTAATGTCACACTGGACCTTGAGCTGACCTAGCTGGATATATACACTTCTGGTGCATACCAGCAACACATAATCAAGAAGATAATTTAGTATATCTCATCTTGAAAATAGCCCTAGGCTGAAAGGCCACGATATAAACACATGTGTAGTTAATTAGCAAACTAAACTGTCACAATAATAATATCATCCTATGCGGCCGACAAGACTATCATGCTATCTAAATCAGACAAAAAGGAAGACAACACACATATCCATACACAAGCCGACAAGGCTGCCAACTGACAAACAACTAGGCCCACACAGCCAACAAGAATGTCTAACACAACCCATAGTCTATAAAATAAGTCACTGTCCGGGACAAGGTCCCGACCTACCCAAAAATTAAACAGCTGAGAACTAGACAAATCTTGAAAGTATAGCAACTCCGGAAGAAGGGAGCTCACCACTCTACTGGGTCTAAATGGCTACTAGAGAGGTCTCGATTTCTGACTAACTAAACCTACAGGAACGTATGCGGCACCCCATGCGTTGGCGTCAGTACAATATGTACTAAGTAAGTAAGGAAATAATAAGCTGGAACTGAAACTAATAATAAGAACTGAACGTAAACAGCTATAAAAGTCATAGGATAACCTGAACAATCTCATCTATACAATCATATACTAACAAGCATTAGTCAAACAAGAACCTAACCTGGCCCCCAAAAGCCTGGCAGGTACAAACAATCAAATAATAACTGACCTGACCCCTATAAGAAATGGAAAGTACAGTCCAATCTATCTACCCTTAATCAGTTCCACAGTAGCCCCGAAGGCATTCTATAGCTTATCTGAAACTATCCCTACACAGGGAATCAACATACATCTGTGTGCTACTCTGTAGCTCAACTGTAACTAGCCCTTTATAGGTAATCAACGTGTACCCATAAGTATCTCCTTAGGAAATTAATGTATCTTCCGTAAATAGCCCCTCAAGCAACTGTAGGTGAGCACATGAAGTTCCTTTATCTTTATTTTGAGTCCTTTAGGCTCCTGTAACTATATCTGAGCCTCCTAGACTCTTGTAGCTGCACCCCAAGCACACAAAACTCTTCTGAAGGTCAGAAATGCCAACTCAGGCATAAAGGAAATCAGAAAGGGCACCGAACTTCAAGTGTCTCTACTGGCCTCAATATAGTCGCTCTAGACTTCATATTTCTCTGTGAGCACAACATAACCCCATAGGCACTTCATAATTATATTTAGCTCCTTAAGCAGCCTGTATAGCATCTGACAGGCCTAACTTATATTTCTGCATATTGCTCAGTGAGTGTAGCATAGCCCCTTAAGCCTAAACACAACTTTTACTTGGCCTATAGCAACCTGCACAACATCCAACAAGCATATCCTATGTGTACACAACTAGAAAGATAGTCATGAAGACAATTATAGAATCAACTAGTTTAGAAAGAAAAGGGGCGGGGTCCGGAGTGACCTAAACGATAATTTGAATGTCATAGCGGTATAATAATGGCTAATAAATAAACGGTAAAAGTTGTAGGCAACCAACTATATGGTTTCTTCGCCTAAAATAACTACAGGACAGCTAATAACAAGATACACTTCTAAGCAGTCCACCACAACAGCTTTATAGGCATCCACAATGACTATTAACTTGAAGGTATAACTACTATACTAAGATTCTATCCCCATAGGCGTCAATCTATTATGTTCAGATAGCATATAGCTCATGTAAGCAACTTGCAGCCACATAGGTAGGAATATTTAAGTTTATCCCTTCTATAAAACATGTACGTGGGCATCTGCATGAGTAACTTGAGGCGTTGGCCCCATGTTTAACAATTAACAAGTTCGCTAGTCAAGTTATTACATAACCTATCAGGTTGCTAGCAGTTAAGGTGGTTATCTGAGCTACCCATACGATAAGTTGTAAGTCATATGAAGCTTATTCGGTCACTGGTGATAATTAGTTCATCTAAAAACCTACCACCCAATTTATTAGGGAACCTTGGTGCCACTAACTCGAAGGTAAAACTGCACTACCAAGAGTCTAGCCCTATAGGTGTCAAGGTACATCAATAGCCTGTAGGTGAGCTTTACTATATATACAGGCGTCAAAAATAGAAAGTTATATCGCCAAGTTGAGCCCTTTGCTTCCCACTTTAACAAGATACGCTCAACGGCTAACCACAAGCCTCTATGGCCTCGATAAAGTAGAAAACATCACAAGCCAATCTAGGCAACAACACCACCAATCAATAATCTCTAGGCTGCTTCTAAAGAGAGGCAAAGTCGTAATAAACCTAATCCCAACAAGGGATACTATATGATGTGCTGTGAGTTTATAGCACTTTCGACGCTTAAAACTAAGAAACTAGCATGGACTTAGGTGTATTTATATGGATATGAGGTACTTTTACTTTATTTTTAGGGAAAATAGATGTTGGGGTTGAATTGTGCAAAAGATGGAGAAAAATACAAAAAAGTGGCAAAGTATGAATCTACGTACGAGTTGTACCATCCTGGTACGATGTACTAAGAGTTGTGGAAGGATCCAGGACCAAAGTATGGGACAAAGGCAACTTACGGCTCATGGTATGAGCCACACCATAGTAGTCGTAGTAAATTCTAGAGGTTTTGCACTGACCAAGAATCCTGGTACAAGTAGCAACAACGAGTTGTGAGACCTACCTAAGACCCATACCAAGGAACCATGGAAAAATTCAAAATAAGAGAAGACTGGCAGAACTCAAGGTACGAGAAGGTTTCAAGGATCATGGAACTGAGGTACGAGTCATACCAAGCCATCCGTGAAAGTTAATAGAGGATACCCGCAAGTGCAAGCTCAAGCCATGGGAAGATTGTACAAATCGTAGGTTCTTGGTATGAGTCATACCATAAGTCAACACTTAGCAAGATTCAACAGAAGCCAACCAATGTACAAGTCAAGGTACGACCCATGCAATCTTGTTAGGGGTTGTATGTGAAGGCGGCGATAGTTTTTGGTAGTGTCCCTGTTTACTTAGGAGAAGGTTCCAATTATTTGTATAAATAATTTTTAGGTTATTTTCAGTATAAAAAAATAGCAGATTAGAGAGTCAAACATTAATTTTACATTGAGAGACAAGTTGTTGTTAACTTTAATTCAAGTCGTGGAGATTTTCTTGCTTTAATCTCTTCCTTGTTCTTGAATTATTCAACATCAATTCTTGCAATAATCAAGCAGGTTTCTTTTCAATCATCTTTGTAAGTATTCAATTATGTGTTTGTTTATGAATGCTAATAATAATCTTACAATCATGAGAAGCTAAAAACTCCACAACTAGGATTGTGGGAACCATGGTGAATTAACAAACTAGGGTTACACAAGGTGATTCTAAGCCAATGCTAAACACTTGTATTATATTCTCTTAATCTTTAATGTTTCTTAACGAAGTGCAACGTTAAAACTTTCATGAATTCTTTAATTGCTTGAATCGAGAGAAGTAAAGATTACGAAAAGAGAATTACAACAAAGCCTTGATCTTTATGGGTCATTGTATGACTTGAGCTGCGATCGCAGGATAGTTAATTTGGAACAAATTGATAACGGTTGAATTGAAATCGCTCTTGAGACCTAACCTGGTGATTAAGTATAGTCATCCAAAAGGGACAAACAAGTCGTTTGGATGAACCCTTGTTATCAGTTCTACAAGTAAGCATTGGGATATATCACAAGTGTAACCCAAATTAGTTATGAACCCATGGAAAATACTTACCCTAGTTAATTGCAAATCTTGATAAAAAGAAACCAATTCTCAATCTTGTCTTAGAATTTCTTTTATAAGCCCCCCTTTTTCTGATAACATACCAAAAAGCTTAAATACCTGCGTTATTCTATATCTTGACCACATTCCCTATGGGATCGACCCCAATATTTGTTGGATTCTTTATTGACAATGTCCGCTTCATGATTTATCAAGAGTGTGAGTTTGAGTGTTATCAAAAAGTGGTGTCGTAACCAAGGAATAAGGCTTAGATTAGATTAATTTCTTGTGTTTAACTTTTAGTTGTTATTTCCTCATTTAAGTTTTCTTTTTGTTTTTGACACCCATAGGTTGTCTCTTGGTGAATGCCAAGTACTCGACGGAGTGGAAACCCCCTAAATCCTCTTGATCTTGAACTAGAGTGAACACTATGGAGAATGGAGAACCTTAAGCAAAGAGAGGCCCGTCATGCTGAAGAAGCTAGACAAGCTGAGCTAGCTTGGTAAGCTGCACTTCAGGAAGCCGAGAATGCTCGGAATGAAGTCGTGAATTCTGGCCACTATGGAAGAGGCAATAGAGGCCAGAGATATGCTCCTCAGTTCTTTGATGAGAATGACCCGAATATTTATAAAGTCGGGTTAACTAGAGCTACCATACCACCACCTTTGCCTGCTGGGATAAAGTTTGACATCACTAGCACCATGACACAGTGTTTAAATATGAAAGGGGTGTTTAGTGGTCATACAGTTGATGATGCTAACCTGCACTTGCTGAACTTCGTTGAAATATGCAAGGCATACAGGTTGCTCAATGTAAGTCAGGATGCAATAAGGTTGAGACTCTTCCCCTTCTCTCTTTCTGGAGAGGCCACTCTATGGTTATTAGAGTTGCCCAACGAATCCATTACCAATTGGAGGGAGCTTAAACAGGCTTTCTTAGAAAGGTTCTTCCCACCCTCCAAGATGCTACAGCTTAAGGATGAAATCTATAAATTCTGACAACTAAAAATGGAGACACTTCATGAGACGTGGTTGAGATTTAAAAAGAAGTTGACCAAGTGCTCGAACCATAAAATTCTAGATGACAGTTTGTTGGAGATTTTTACAGGTCCTTGAATAACAACACAAAAGTTATAGTAGATACTGTGGCAGGAGGAGCACTGATGAGTCACACACGGGAGCAAGCTTCCATTATTCTCTACAGAGTGACTAAGACTAACAGGGCCTGGCACACCAGGGAAGCAGAAGAATCTGCAGGTATATATGTTGTTGGTATGACTGTAGACCAATGCAAAAAAGAGGAGGAGCGTGATTAGGAGCTGGCTCATATGCGGACATCATTAGACCTGCTCACGAAGCATATTATGGGTGTTGGTGCTATAAAGTAAAATGGAGTGGGAGCTCAAGGTCAGGAATTGGGGCAGGAGCATTCAGATTTTGAGGGGGAGGCCAACTTCTTGAACAATCAGGTTGCGAGTTCTTGGGCCTACGCCCAAGGGTCTAGATAGGACACTTGGTGAAAAGGTTTCGAAAACCAAGGTCGAAACCAATATTGGGATAACTGCAACTGAAATGGGTATAGGGATAGGAGTCGAGGCCATGAGCGAGAGGGAGAATGGAGAAATGGTTATTGCAATAACCACACAGGTTTGTATGTTCCTCCTAATGCATGTAAGAGTGAGACTGGACCCTCAAGATTGGAGAACATGATGGCCGAGATGCTCAAAAAGGTAAAGTCCATCGAAGATCAGCTGAGAGACATTCGGGCGGATATATCGGGTACGAACTAGAAAGTTGAATCGTATGAAATTGTGATCAAACATATTAAGCAGAAGCTTGGACAGATGTCAGTGTCCCTAAACCAAAGGCATAAGGGAACATTTCCTAGCAACACAGTGCAGAATCCAAAGAATGACAATCACTGTATGTCTGTGATGACTAGGAGTGAAAAGACCACAGTTGACCCCACTTTGCCAGTTGTAGTTGAGATGAAAAGACAAAAGGAGATTGAGCTTGGTGAGGAAGATGAGGTTGCTTAGCATGAGCTCAAAGGGGAGGCTGAGCGGATTGGGGCTCCAATTGGTGTAAAGGAGTCCGAAGTTGATAATGGTAAGAAGCAAGGGGGCACGTAAATTTATAGGGTTATCCCTCGACCACCACCACCATTCCCTCAAAGGATGAAGAAGAAGGTGGAAGATGGTAAATTTCAAAAATTCTCTCTATTCTTAAACAATTATTGGTGAACATACCATTGGTCGAGGCATTGGAGAAAATGCCTGGATATGCCAAGTTTATGAAGGACCTTGTGACCAAGAAGAGGTACGTGAGCTATAAGCCAGTAGGTAACTTGCATCATTGCAGTGCCATAGCTTCATGGGTCTTTGCTCAAAAAAAGGAGGATCCGGGTGCCTTCACTATTTCGTGCACGATTGATGATTTTGAGTTTGCGAAGGCACTTTATAATTTAGGCGCAAGAATCAACCTGATTCCATTAGCTGTATTCAAATAGCTGCGCTTGGGAGCCCCCACCCCGACTTCAATGCGGCTATTAATCCTATATTGCGAGGTCGATTTTGAGGTCCCCATTATCTTGGGGCAACCACTCCTGGCCACTGGGAGAGCCTTGGTAGATGTGGAAGCTGGCCAACTAAAGTTTAGGCAAAATAAAGAGGAGGTCACTTTTAACGTACGCCGGTCAATGAAGCAGACCAATGAATGTAGGGTTGTCTCAGCAATCGATGATGATTTCGAGTTTCTTGATGAATTCTGAGTAGTCAAAAGACTTAAGTCATGCAGCTATGTTAAATCAGGTGCTTCTTGGGAGGCAACTCATGTATTGGTTTGGTGAAGTCTAAGTAATCAGACCACCTACATCGTGCCACGATATTAAATCAAGTGCTTCTTGGGAGGCAACCCAAGTATCTTAACATTTGTGTGTTCAGTGTGCATGTAAAATAAAAACAAGTGGGTGAAAAAAAATTGCAGCACGGGGCTGTACTATGAGTCTCAGTATGAGTTGTATGACTATTGTACGACTCACAGTATCGTCCATGGTTCAAGGCAGAGACTGAGCTAAAGCATAAGTTTACATTACAGTTGGTTATTACGAATTATACCTACGGTATATGGGTCATAGTAGTTACTATAACAGTAAATTATGCCAAGTGTGGAAGTTCAGAAAAGTGATGACCTACGGGTCATACTGTGGCACGAGTCGTACCATGTACTCATAGGTCCCCAGTTAAGCTTCCTAAGTCTTCTAGTACGAGTCAAAGGGATGAGCTGTAGGTCAAACCTATGACTCGTGGTATGAGTCGTGACGAGCTGATTTAATGAATGAGACCCCACTCGACCCAAATCCCTCAAAAATCTGCCCTATACTATTTAAAATCAAACTTTTCAAACTTTCACTCCCATGCAAACATAAGCTATCGTACCCACAACTATCACCCAACACTTGCACACCCGTAACTCAAAATTCCAACCGATTCAAGATCAAATCGGTGCAAGATTACTCCTGCACAATCAGAATTCATACCCTAAATCAAGAAGCAAACAACCACTTGAAAACTTCAAGTAAGTAACCATGTTTAAAATTGGAAAAAGCTTGCTCTATATGAACTTATGGATGACTATGATTCCTCAAACTCACCAAAAATGGGTTGAGGAAGATGATTAATAGCTTGTGTGATTCTGTTGAATGGGTAGAACTTTGAAATACTTAAAACACTAAATTGGGTTGGTGAAAAATTGAAAAATTGAGTTACGAAGTGTGACCTAAGTTGGGAGTGAACTGGGTATGCATAAACAATGAACATTGGTAGCCTAAAATGGGAAAGTCTGAGTACCCAAAGCAAATAACTTGTTTTCCTGAACATTTGAACCAAAACAAGAGGTAGGCAGGCTTCACGAGTCTTCCTATGACTCGCGGTTTCACACCATGACTCGTATGATGACTCGTAGGGACTGTCCCAAGTGAATAAAAGTGTAAGTGTTAGTATGAAGCTTAGTATGATTCATAGGATCCTACTACGAGTCATACCTAGTGATCGTACCATGAGGCAGTAAGGGTCAAAATTCACAAGTAATGGTATGATTCGTAGAACCTAATCACAAATGGTAACATGAATCCTAAAAAAGATAATTTCTTTGAAATTCAGGACAATCCTCCCATGACTTTAGTACGAATCGTACCTTCCTGGTATGAGTCATACCATGAAGTCGTGACAGAATCAACATGAACTCTAAGTCTTAGTACGAGTTGTACCACCATGGTATCCATACTAAAGACTCGTGGAGAAGTACAAGATAATTTTTCTTGATTTCTTTTTCTCAGATCACACATACTAACCATTTTCTCCACAGGTACAATGAAAATGAAGAAAAGAGCAACCAAACCTGCCTACGACAAGACAGCTAGAGCAGAGATAGCTGCTCGGAGGGCATTGAGAGATGAGCCCTCCAGCTCTGATCAAGAAGGCAGCTCCTCTAGTGGTTCAGTGGAAGAGTACCGAGTTGAGATGTCTGACACTAATAAGCCACAGACCACTAGGGCTCAAGCAAAGGCACAGGCTGAAGCCACTTCTGCCACTCCGGCCACTACTCCGCGGTCTAAAGAGGGAGTAGAAGAACAGGTTCAATAATCTGGGAATGGCTCTAATGATGATGAGGGGTCCAAGGAGGCCTCCGGAGATGGTAACAATGAGGCTGGGTCTGAAGAAAGAGATGTTGTAGAGGAAATTGAGCATACCTCGCCTACAACAAGGCATACTATGAGGTGGCATGTGCCCGAGGCACATGAGATCTATGAGCAGGGATTGGCAGTCACATCCAAGAAACACCACAGTGGCAGCATTCAGGAAGAACTGTGAATCCTCACCAGTGCCTTGAATGGGGTAAAGGAGATGAAGTGAATCTTTAGCTTTTATGGGTTCAATTGGATGGCTAGGACCCCTGACCGATACAGTCCAGAGATGGTCAAGGAATTCCATGCTAACTATTATGCAATGTTGGAGCAAAATGCACAGACCGGCAAGCAACTGAAGGAGTAGCCCAAACTTGACAAGGTATTAGTCGGGGGACAAGAAGTGAAGATATCATAGAAAACCATTTCCTGGATACTCTATGGGCCATAGATTATAGCTCCATCATCCACAATAGAGTTCAACCACCAAATAGATGCCATAAAATGGGTGAAGCAGTTGGGTCATGAGGAGAGACAGAGCCAACTCAAGTAGTTAGTCGGAGTCCTAGCTGAGGACAAGGAGGAAACTGAGTGGGTGGCCAGTGGAAAGCAGGTCACAAAATCTTCGCTGAACTTCATAGCGAAATCTTGTTGGACACTAGCCCACCGCAAACTGATGCCAACTATGAATGATAACACGCTCAGCATAAATAGGGCAGCTCTGGTAGCATACACCATGTCCCGGTATGAAATAAATATCCTGAGGGTGATAGCAAACAAAATCCAGGATCATGCTCTTGGGTTGAGCACCACCATGCCATTTTCGAGCCTTATTTACTGGATGTGCAGAGATCCAGGATCGTGCTCTTGGGTTGAGCACCACCATGCCATTTTCGAGCCTTATTTACTGGATGTGCAGAGACGCTGGGGACCGACTACTAAAAAATGTTGATGTCGAGATTAGAGGCCAGAGGACGACGGATATAGGATTGATCCGAGATGAAATAAACCTGGTGAGAAGGCTAGACTTCCAACTGCAATCCCGGTACCACGGGCATCTAGGGGAGAGTGGGTTAATGCCCCCACCACAGTGGAGTAGAACGAGACACTAGCTACAGAGGCCGACCATATAGAGGAAACACCCAATACTTTTCTACACCTCCTATGGGTCTCCTAAGCCATACCCTAGCTGGGTATGTGTTGGTCCCTCACAATTTCCTCCAAAAGATAGCTAAAAGGTTGACAGTGATAGAGAGAAAAGTTCAGTCCATAATGGAAAACGTCAAGCCATGGGTGAAGGCATAGATTGAGGAGGCCATGAGGGGGTTGCATGGCTGAATTGATGGATTCGAGCGTCGATTCAACGAGCGCTTAGCGGAGAAGCTGGACACCGATAGCCTACGAGAGGAGTTGTGGGCTCTTCGAAGCCTAGTGAATGAGTTGTTGTCTAGACAACCGAAAATTCTAGAAGTCCCTACTCTTCTGGACTTAGATGCTAAGCTCGATGAGGAGCTCGACTTGGAGGCATATTGGGGGCCGATGGTTGTTAGTGGAGAAAACAGGAAGAAGAGGGTCTTGGAGAAAGTTGAAAATGATCCCTCAAAGAAGAGGAAAAAGAAGGAGAAGAAAGAGAGAAAGCGGGGGAGAGTAGAGAGCCTGCAAACTCACAACGCACATATGTCGGAGTTGCAAGAGTGAGCCAGAGGAGCAGGGAGCTCCACCACACTATGTGGGTGGCGAAGACCCTTAGAGGGAGCCACATTCAGACAGAGTAGAGCCTGAGGTCGCGAAAGCGACCGCTAGTCATGAGGGGGTAACCAATCCCCCAATAGAGGTACCATTGAGTGCGTCGGCTACCGCTAGTGTCATAGATGCAGCGGAGGTACCACCTCCGCAGGATGACAGGAGTGCTTAGTGCACCACAGGTATGTCCCTTTCCCTTATTCTTACATATTTTATGCTTTAAGGATGAAGCATGTTTTTCAAGGGAGGGGCATACTTGAATATTTGGGATTTTTGATTTGTCTGAGGGTTTTTTTACCGTGTTTTTTTTTTCTCGGGCATGCTATCTAGTAGAACCGGCATGTTTAGGTTGTTTTCGTTTAATTAGAAGTATCTTAGAATTATATTGCAGCTAATAAATGCACTAGTTTGATGTTTTTTGAAAAAATTGACCCTGTTTGAAAAGTTTATTTTGATGTTAGTTGTGTTGTTAATTGAAATTGCATGACTTATATGGATCTTTGTATGAAATTTAAATTATGAGAATGAGTAGTTGTGTATTATCCGTGCATGAACTAGATAGGTAGATTCAATGCAAACTGGTATAATGAGTGAGTGAGGATGTATACCTAGTTCAATACTGCGTAGAAGATCTAGAACTTGTTCGGTTGGTCTTTGCATAGGCCTTAGGATAGTTGGTTTGGAGATGATCATAGGTTGTTATTGATTTTATCCACTTTAACTTAAATTATCCTACCAAATGATGATGAATTCCTTGATCCCAAGTTTGATCCTTATATTAAATATTTTTCGTTGATTAACCTTTCACCTTACCCATTATTTTATAATAAATGTGTTTTGACCCTAGTTCCTCCTTGAACATTGTGAACCTCAACTCAGGCAAAATGGCTAAGTTGAGTGTGGCTATAGTAGGGGCGCGTAGATTGTAGAGAGGTGAAAAAGGAAAAGAAAGAAAAAATGTTAAAGATGAGGTATGGTGTGACAAGAAAAGAAAGAAAAAAGGGCTGAAAAAGAATAATGAAAAGAAAAGAAAATACAAGAGAAAAAGGAATGAAAAAGATAAGAAAAACACACCACATCCACATATTCCATGTAAATGGAGAAAAGGGAGGGAAAAAGTAAAAAAAATGAAAAATGGGTTTAAAAAAAGTGTAAAGTGGAGCCCCAAGTATGTAGTACAAAGGAGGGTTTAGTCACTTAAGTTCATATTAACCATAACCAGCCTGAAGCCTACATTATAAGTCAAACAAAGTCCTATAGTGATCCTAGCATAACTGTCAAAAGAGCTGAAGTAGAGAAAATAAGGGCAAGCCTATGGTATTCGATGTGCAGTATGTGAAACTTATTTGGGAGAGTGAGAGTCCCATTTTGTTTAATCCCAAGTTCATTATTTTATATATCTGTGAGTGTTGGATACTTCATTTGCTATGAGGGTAATTGATTTGTGTTGTATTTTACTAATTATCTGTGTGAATAACATTGTTGATAGCTCAATTCTCTGCTAATAGTTGTATACCATATCTTGATACTTGTATTTCATTGATTGTGGTTAAATGCGTGCATAGCTGACTTAGTTTGAACTGAAAAGGGGTCATTAGCTGATTGTGGTTCATAGTGCAAATTTTGTTGTGTTGGCTGTAGGTATTCTAGGTTTACTTTCTAGTTAAGCGTTATTTTTAATTTTTATTTTCTTTTCTTGAGGACATGAAAAAGTCTTAAGTTAAGGGTGTTAATGTATTTTGAGTTTACAACACTTTCGATGCTTAAAACTGAGGAAACTAGCATGGACTTAGGCGTGTTTATATGGTTATAAGGCACTTTTGCTTTGTTTTCAAGGAAAATAGATGTTGGAGTTGAATTGTGCAAAAGATGGAGAAAAATACAGAAAAGTGGCTAAGTTAGGATCTCAGTACGAGCCGTACCATCCTGGTACGAGCCGTACTGAGAGTCGTGGAAAGGTCCACGACCAAAGTATGAGGAAAAGGCAACTTATAGCTCATGGTACGAGCCATACCATGGCAGTCGTAGTAAATTCCAGAAGGTTTTGCATAGGACATGTATCTTGGTATGGGTAGCAACCACGAGTCGTGAGACCTACCTAAGACCCGTACCAAGGAACCATGGAAAATTTCAAAATAAGAGAAGACTGACATAACTCAAGGTACGAGAAAGATTCATGGATCATGGAACTGAGGTGCGAGACTTACCAAGACATTAGTGAAAGTTAGCAGAGGATGCCAGCAAGTGCAAGTTCAACCCACGGGAAGATTGTACGACTCGTAGGTTCTTGTATGAGTCGTACCAGAAGTCAACACTTAGCCAGATTCAGAAAAAGCTAGCCAATGTACAAGTGAAGGTACGACCCATACAATCCTGTTATGGATCATATGTGACGGCGGCGACCGTTTTTGGTAGTTTGCCTTTTACTTAGGAGAAGGTTCCAATTATTTGTATTAATACTTTTTAGGTTATTTTTAGTAGGAATAATAGATTAGAGAGTCGAACATTAATTTTTACGTTGAGAAAAAGTTATTTTTAACTTTAATTAAAGTTTTGGAGATTTTTGTGCTTTGATCTCTTCCTTTTTCTTGGATTGTTCAACATCAATTCTTGAAATAATCAAGTAGGTTTTCTTTTCAATCATCTTTGTAAGTATTCAATTATGTGTTTTTCTATGAATGCTAATAACAATTTTATAATCATGAGAGGCTAAAACCTCCACAACTAGGGTTGTGGGAACCATGGTAAATTAACAAACTAGGGTTTCACAAAGTGATTCTAAGTCAATGCTAAACAATAGTATTGTATTCTCTTCATCATTAATGATTCTTAACGAAGCGCAATGTTAATACTTGCCTGAATTCTTTACTTGCTTGAACATAGAGAAGTAGAAATTAGGAAAAGAGAATTACAATAAAACCTTGATCTTTATGGGTCATTGTATGACTTGAGTTGAGGTCACAGGATAGTTAATTTGGAACAAATTGATAACGGTTGAACTAAAATCGCTCATGAGACCTAACCTGGTGATTGAGTATAGTCATCCAATAAGAACGAACCAGTCGTTTGGATGAACACTAGTTATCAGTTTTACAAGTAAGCATTGGGATAGATCACAAGTGTAAACCCAAAATAGTTATGAACCCATGAGGAACACTTACCCTAGTTAATTGCAAATCTTGATAAACAACAACCAATTTTCATTCTTGTCTTATAATTGATTTTATAAACACCTAAAAGCTTAAATACTTGCGTTATTTTATATCTTGACCATATTCCCTGTGGGATCGACCCCAACCTTTGTTGGGTTCTTTATTAACAGCATCCACTTCATGCTTTATCAGGAGTGTGAGATTGAGCGTTATCACTATAGTACAACATCAATTCAACTCATAGCAGCTAACCACAACACACATAAACATGAACTGCTATGAGAGCATAAGTCGTATCAACTATACAACAGGAATAACTTGCCGAAGGAGGTTAGCCAACATACCTCAATTCGCCGAAATCGACTTAACCAATAAAGCTTCAACTATAAGCTAGCAATCCTTCCATATCTTAGCTCCTACTTCATGAGAATTAGGCTATTCTATTTCAAGAAAATTGGCCAGCACCATCATCCCACAAGACACAACGACAACAAGTCATAACGAATTCAATTCAACAAAAACCTTACAAATTCTTGTGAATGAAGAGGGTAAAAGTACTTACTATCACTTATAGATGTTCTGGACTGAAATAGAAATGATTTTTATGACTTCCACTTCTTAGAGCTTCGTCAATCTACGACAATTTTAACGATACAACTCCGTAGATATGTTCTTCATAGCCCCGACATTCATTACCCAAGAAGAATTTGTGATTGGAGATAATTTGATAGCTTATCTGACCTTACCTTATTGAAAATCCAAGAGCGAACATCGCCCTAGCCCGCTTACTATTTTTGGGAAATATTTAAAAGATTCACTAAACTTATCACCTATATATATATATATATATATGAGGCGGTGGCGGTGGTCTGCGGCGTGTCTCCCATTGGGGAGGGACAGTGGCACAATGCACTGCTCCCTGCATTGGCCTACCGTGCAGCTCCATGCACCAGGCTGCCTGCGCATCACCGAGGTCCTGTGTGCCAGCACGCGCTGCTCCCTACCAATGTGCATATGCTTGCGCGGCTCTCTAGCCGACCTGTTGTCGCTCAACACCCGAGCCTATTCTTCTCGGACAACTTTATTTCCTTATTATTTCACTTTCGGGTAATATAAAAATAAAAATTTAGCTCGAGGAATTATTTTCTCACTAAGTCCATCGGCACTTCTTTACGGGGCATTTCATTTATTGCTTGAAGTAGTCTTCAAAGCAGTTGTACATAAGATTTTCACTAGGAGGTGATTTCATTTTATTTCACCATGATTAATGAAGACCATTGCATCTATGTGAAGAATTTATTTGAAATATTTGTAATTTTTTTACGTGGATAGTATTTTATTAGCCGAAATAATTTGGAGTATGTGAAAACCATCAAGTCATGCCTTTCAAAGTCATTTGGTATGAAAGACATGGCTGAAGAAGATTATATATTGGGTGTTAATATCCAAAGAGATCGTTTCAAGAAGTTTTTGGGTTTATCTCAAGAAACATATATAAAGAAAATTTTGGAACGCTTTCACATGAATAGTTGCAAATACATGGATACTCCTATAGCAAGAGGTGAAACTTTAAGCCTTGAAATGTGTTCAAAGACTGAAAAAGAAAAAAAATGCATGTATCGAGTCTATATTATAGTGTTGTCAGGAGCTTAATGTACGATGCGATGTGTACTTACTTAGACATTTATTATTCCTTAGGTCTGGTTAGCAGGTATCAATCCAATTCCAGAAGAGATCATTGGAAAGCACTAAAGAGGATTTTTTTATACTTGAAAGGAACTGTAGATTATTCACTATGCTATAGTGGATTTGATTTATTCCTAATAAGTTATACATATGATGATTAGGCTAGTGACTGGAATGATAGAAAATCAATCTTCGGTTATGCTTTCTTACTTAATAGTGGTGCTATTTCATGAAAAAGTAAGAAACAAACTTGCACAACCCTTTCAACAATGGAAGCTGAATTTGTGGCTTATGTATCTGCAGTACAAGAAGTTATTTGGTTAAAAGTATTATTTTAGCATTTGGATATTGCGAAGAATTCTCAGGGTCCCATGATTTTATATTCTCACAATCAAGCTGCTATCGCATATACAAAGGATCTTAAGTATCATAGCAAGGACAAACATATTAGCATCAAGTATAACTTTGTGAGAGACATAGTAGCAAGTGGAGAAATAAATTTATAGTACATTCCTACATGAGAAATGATAGTTAATCCCTTTACAAAGGCGATACCTAGAGACTTGTTTGAGAAACATATAATGGCTCTAGGTTTGCTTAGGCTATGATGATATTTCTATATTATAAAATGACTTGTTTAATATAAGACTCTTGAATTTATGTTCATACCCGTATGCATATGATAATGTATTTGTTACACCCCGCAGG